>UELX01000988.1:0-54373 GCA_900480035.1 Eupelmus urozonus
ATTTTATGGGGGGAGGGGGGGGGGGGGCTGAGTGGAAAGCGAGGCCGCGGAATTGTCGTGAATTAGCGCGGAATTGAAATGGGATTGGGAGCGGCGATTGGTTTAGGGGGGAAAGAAATCGGCGTGGTGTGATTGTTTTTGAAGGATTTTTTTAGAGATGTGATTGGTGGGGTTTGTTTGGGAGGTACGGAGGCGTTTGGGAATGTTGGTTAATGGGATTTGTTGGAGGAAAGGGTTGGGTAAAGTTTGGATTCTGGAGGAAGTTGGTGATATTAATGGTGGCTATTAGTTATCGCGTGGCTTTCGTTAAGGAAAACGTTTAGTGTAGAAAGTTTGTAAAAGTTGTTATACATATTCATGATTGTATATCATCCAGTTCGTATTTGGCTCAAATCACTTTTCCGTGAAGTAGTTTACTTTTATAATTTTTTATTTGCGTGCATTGATGTTTGTAATGTACTATTTTATTAAATTACAGCCTTTAGCAGAAATCTTTCTGTAAATTTTAATCGTAGTATACTATCTCATAATTGTGACTGGAACTTTGTAGATAAATTTTACGATAATCTACAGTATATAACTAAATGCATTATACGAAATGATTTTGATAAAAAAGACGATTAACGAAATTCCATAGTCTACTGTTACTGATTGTATATAGATTGTAAAATTTTTTTAACTATTAAAAAATATAATGCAATACAAGCAAATTTAGGATATGTTCAAAAATCGATCACCAAACTTAATATCTGGGACAAATTTTAATTTAATATTCCGAAAGTCTAAGAATAACAAATAAAAAAATTTTTTAATTGACTCGATCATCAAGTTTTTTTAGTAGAGCTTATAAAATTTCTTTCAAATGCCATTGTTAAACGTTTTGCAATATTGGCCTGTAATTTATTACGAAAACAACAATATTACTGTATATTGCTATAAATTCAATCCTGTCTCTTCTTTTACACAATACCCACATTTATTTACATATTCTATTTGCACTTTATGTAATATCTGCTTATCGATTCAGCTTCAAGTATGCTTCAAAGAAAATTTTATTAATATAATAACGATATTGGTTAACAAATTTTAAAACAAAATTGCACATTTTAAGATAACAATAATTACAGATACGCAGACTAATTACCGATAATCTATCTCTACAAATTGTTCCACTCACTCATTGTATCTCTACCCAAAGCAACACAATCTGTTTAGAAAACAAAAAAATAAAAATAATCAGACTTTCTAAGACGCTCGCATCAATAATCCCCAGTCCTAAATATTTATAGTCCCTCAATCAAACGAATCGAAACAAACACCAGCCAGAAAAACATCTAAATTGAATCCTAAACATTCCCTCTCCCACCAACAATGAACCCACATAAAAAAATACACCCATCAAACCCGATTCCTCGCATCAAACAAACCTATAAAAAAAAAGAGCCAAACAGACTTGATCGCTGCGCTAGTTTTAATAATTCGGCCGATCCCGCCTGCCCCAGTCTTGCTTATATCTATATCTCTCTCTCTCAGCCGGCAGACGTCAACCAGCCGCATATCGATCGCTGCGCATATACATCGCGGCACGCGGTTCTCTTTAAAAAAATCAGTCGGATCCGCCAGATTCGAGTGCCGCTTAGCCAAGGTAAGGCTCCGGCTCTCTGCTGGAGGCGGCGGTAATTGAGCTCAACGAACAATTACGATGGAGCACGCGATTGTCGCGTGGCCCCCGCGATTCGAGAGCCTCTTCTCTCTCACTGTGTCGCTAACGAATGCATATACATATATATAGTCAGCGTTTAATTGGCTTGGATTGGCTGGCGTTTCAATGACCGCTGCAGCCGAGTGTTTAGATCCTAGGCACAAAGCTGCAATAGTGTCCTCGAAAAGCACTTTGACGATTTTCCTTTTTTTTTATTTTCAATCCCCGAGGTTTGAGGGGTGCTCTTTTAGATAAGGTTGATGGGCGCGGGGGTTTGGCTATTTCAGAGACGGCTGTGGCCTTCGTGGAAATTAATAAAATGAAATAGAGCGGGCTTTTAGAGACGAGGGTGCCGGCGCGTGACGCGTCGCTGAACAATGAAGTGCGGGTAGAATAGACGTTGTTTATATGTTTTTTTTTTGCGTGAGCGATCGACTTTTTGTAGAGACATTGCGATGCGGTGATAAGCGAGCTTTTTTCTAGCTTCCCGGAGTGTGTGGTGGTATTATGTCAGTGAAAATTTGATCCTGAAACTCTAGCGCGGAGTGATGCGGTGTGTAATTGTAGATTTATAGGCGTAATTAGTCATTTATTTCACACAATATCGTTTTATTAACTGCCAAGCGTTTGTTGTTAGGAGACAAAACGTTTCTGTTTGACACGTCGATTACGAAGAGCAGAATTAAAACGCTGGTTTACATGGATACGAGCTTTTTTTTTTCGTGACAATATTTTCAATACGGTTTTGCGATTAGAGCTATTTTTGAAGCGTAAATCTAGATGCATGTGACAATCAATTCCAGCAGACTTCTATCAAGGTCAATTCTTTATCTAGCAAGTTTGATAAAGCTAGAGCGTACTGGAACGAGTCTACTTGAACCGCGCTATCAATAGTTAATTAAACTATGACAAATACCGAAAATCACATGTTTTTCAGACGCTCGAACATAACATCCCACTTGTAAATTAAGAAAGCTCTTTCAGCTTGACTTCCACATACGTAGATCAGACATAGTCACAACAATAAAAGCAGATTCATTGAATATTACGTAGATCGAATTCCATTACTACATCACCTTCTTCTTAAAATAATAATGCAAAAACGTAATCTGCCCAAAGGCAGGGTACATATACATAACCTCGCTCCAGCGCGTGGTAATTCGATGAGTCCGTTCAATGAGCAAAAAAAAAAAAGATCGAGCGCAAGACGAGCACAAGGTTGAGTATATACGTAGAGTGGATAAAGCAGGAACTTGACGATATTGTTAGTAGCAACACACTTTGCGCCGCCTCCCACTCTCGGTGTACACACACGAGAGAAAAAAAAATGAAAAACGAAGATGCCACTGTAATCGACTTGCGAGAGGGACGACGTCACAAGCGATATCACGTGTTCACATGACCATAACAGAAGGCGCGCACATAACTCGATCCAGCAGTGACATTTGCGCTTTAAACGGAGCGGATAAAATGGAGCGAGTCGCCGGGGCTGCCGAGCTTCCTTGCCGTCTTTGTGTGCGCGCCTGTGCAGGACGTCTTTTTCTCGTGGGGTTTCGGCTTACACAAAAGACGGAAGGAAGGAAGCGCCACGACGACGCGAGCCTTGTACCTTTTTTTTTTGTAGCAGCGGCTTTGAGGTGTATAACAGGTGGCGAGTGATTCGCCGTATGGTTTGAGTGTGTTTGTGTATGTGGGTTGGAGGTTGGGTTAAATTGGGGACGGCTGCGCGAATGCAGGTATTTTGCGGGGAGAGACTGAGAGAGTAGAGTTTAGGGTGAATTCGGCTTGATTTTTATAGATATCTAGTTTTGGAATCAGTTACCAACGAGAGCAGATAGAGACCGGTTTTTATTATCGCGGATATTGACTGATTTGTTATTGGACGAGAGAGCAATTTTAGCAGATGATGACAGGAAAAACGTGATTTTAATACAATATGATTAATTCGTGCAAAGAACGTCCATTAAAAAGAAACGCGCGATCACAAAGAACAATTCTTAATTGACTATCGATTTTTTCTAACAAGCTATAAAAAGAAAAAATAATTGATCCCCAACGTATATAGCGTCCATCCCATCAAATTACCGTTCCGCTTTAAGCGCCGGCAAAACAGACGCTTTTTCCATAACTCTAATTCATCCGCGCCTACCCATTTCCAACTATGTACTCAAGCTTAATGCAATTGTTGACTCTCTCTCTCTCTCTCTCTCTCTCTCACTCTCCCAGCTCCACGCAAGTTTACCAGCAATTCAAGAGAGCCGGTGCAGCCCCAAGGAAAGGACGAGAGCGTGTGTATACATGTGTACGTAAGCGAGTAAGCTCTATATATGTAAAAAAAAACTTTGGTAAAGGTGTGGCGTATGATGTACTTGTGGGCATACGTATATATATAAAAAGGAGACTGTATATATAGGAGAGAAAAAAAAAGACGTCGAGACTCACCTTCGAGTTGGTGACGTGGTCGGCGGGCACGGATTCTGGAACAGTTTGCAGGGTGCTCCGCATACTAGCGGACATTGTAGGCCAGCCAGGTTCACTGCCTCAAACCCTCTGGCCGTTCGACGATTCGCCCTCTCCCCCTACGCCTGCAAATGGAATAAAGAGAGCGGAGTTAGCTAAATATAGATTATTGGCTTTGGGTTTGGCTGAAAAAAGTATCTAAGAACGCAGCGGTTTTTTTACGGATGCGTTTATAGCGCTGGCTCTTTTAGTTGGAATAGTTGGCTTTAAGGGTCGAGTGACTCTTTTTTCAAAAGTATTTTTATGAGAGTAATGATGGAATCCTGCTGCATTGCAGTCGCGAGGTGGATTCTAAAGGAGGTGTTCATTCAGAAGAGACGCTTTCATGTCACGGGTTTCTTTAGTGAGTTCATTCATGAAAATATCGGGGAAGCAGCGCGGAATCGTGAAATTTAAATTTCGCACGCACGCGATACGGTGATTTCATAATATTATTATAACTTCGTTTGCGTCAAAGCTGGGTAGGCGGGAATAGGGACGGATTTTATTGAAAATCTAGTTTTCAGTGATTGTTATCGAGCGAGCTATATTTTGTATTATACTGTGTAATACTCCGGTATGGAGATTCTAGTTTCTTAGTCACGACTGTGAGAAATATTTAATTTCTGTATTTGACTTGGGTATATATTAACTTTTTTAACGCTGTGTCAATAAAGCTGTAGTTATCATTTTTTTATTTAATAGGCAAATAGGAACGGTGAGCTATTTTTATCTAGTCTAGTGAGTTTTATATCTAATAAAAGTATTCATTTTTGTCGAATATAAATCAAGAGCCCTGTATTGTACAATAGCCATATTGCATTGCATCAAAGAAAGACCGTACCAGGAAGAAACAAGCCAACAACCAAAACACGGAAATTACCAAAACCACTACTATTTTCCGCAACTATCGCATCACTTAGACAATGCCTTTAATATCAAACAACAAACAACCCGCCAAAGTAAAAGCATCAACAATTTCCAGCCTTTGCCAGTAAATATAAATATATCACGTGACGAGGTCATTCACTGGCCTTTCCTGGTCATTCACCTGACAACTTTTATCTCCGCGCGCATTTTTTGCATGCGATTTTTCAGCTCTCGGCACTCGCAAAAGCCTCCCGCCTGGATAAATTGTCCCGTAAAACCATTGTTTACGACTGTAAAACTCCTCCATCCCGGCAATGTACTTAAATTTATCTCCCCCTTGCACGTCTACTAGAACAGCGAATACATCATAAAACCCAATTTCTTTTTTCGCAATCGTCTCGCCGGCGTGTATACGCACGCAAAAAAAGTATCCTTGCATGCGCAACCCGCGGCGGGCTTGGGCAACTCAGCGCCGGCTGACCGTTCAGCCGCTAAAACCCGCTGACAAACGTGACGCCATCGCCTTGCTTTTTTCTCCAAAAATCCGAGAGACAAAGACGGTGTATCCTGCATTATAATAAAAAAAGCCACGCGTCGAGAATGGAAAATACACTTTTTCTCCCCGCATGCAAGCGAAAAAAATCAGTACTCGGCGAAGCTTAGGTACCAGGCACACATCCCCTATTTTCGACATGCAACTTTCGCGCTCATTACTCCGTTTCCTATCGAACGTGCGGAGGGCAGGAAAATTTTCGCCTCGGCGCGATTACTGCACCGTAAAAATAATGCTTACCGCCGCGAGGATTGCATGTATATATACACACAGCCTGGCATAACCGCTCGCGCTCGGCGCTCCAGTTTACAACTCGAGCGCGAGCGCGCTGCAAAAAGGCGGCTTGCGCGAGCGATCGATTCGAGTATAGTTGCGCTGACCTCACTCTCGGCTGGCTCTCCGCTCGCGCTGCGTGTGTACACGTTAGCGACAATTTCACGGAAGAATAAAAATAAGCGGCGGCGTCTTGGATGCTTGGCTTATAGATTACGGAGGTTGATGTATAGAGATTTTAATATGGTGGGTGGGTGATGAGGTGGAGGTTCGAGGTTGGGATTTATGGAGGGGTATTAATGTGGCTTTTAACCCTCAATTAGACAGAGCCGCTCGATATTCGCTTGCGCAAGTTGCCGTTCACGTGGGCGCCGGTGTAGTGGCTGGGCTAATGCAGCGGGGAATTGTTTGGTCGGTGTTGATTGTTGAGGTTTAGGGATGATTAGTTATTGTCCGAGGAACGTTTTGGGAGATTGGTAAGGTTGGAAAGGATTGATTAAATTGGATTTCTAAACACGTATGTGTATGGGTGGCTTTTTCGTTGGGGAGTATTAAAATGCAGGTTCACCGTCCGTCTCTGTACGTCTAGACTGCGTGGGCACATTACAATTTACGCAGATGCTAATTCTGACTCGGATCTCGTGTACGCCGAGAGCCTGTTTATATTTGCTCGGAGAAAATGGCCAGCTTTCTATGGAATGCCTGATGTGTATTCTCTTTTAGGCAAAGTTTGCCAGGACTAAGATAAATAAAAAGTTATAAACATAGTCTTATCATCGCCGCTTGTTCACCAAAACTAAATTTAATCAATTTCCACCACCCACGAGTAACCTCCAATCCGTGCGAGAAAAAAATCCAATTACACAACGCGCTCAGAGGCTATTAAAACTCTAATCATCTGTTTACCAAACAGCGAATGAACTTTGAGGTACCTATAGGCCATAATCGCCGCGCGAATTATAAAACAGAATCACGTAACACGAAAATTCTTCATTATTAAATTTGCGATTTAATTAACGCGCATAAGGGAGCCGGCAGATATACTATGAGCTCCTAGGGTTTCCCACCCCCCTCCTGCTATGAAGAAGCGATCCTTAAAAAAAAAAAAAAAACAACAGACGGCAGGTGCACAGGAAGAGAACAGCCGGCGCTGAGCTGCTGCTGTTGCGTTCTGGCTTTCGGCGAAACCGTTGATATATGTATTACCGCGCGTGTACGTGACTGGATCGCGATGTTGTGTACAAGAGACCAGGAAGCGCGAATAACGAAATTTTTTTGAAAATGAGCGGGTCGGTGAAAGCGTGACGCGGCTTTCTTTTTTTTTCGGGAGGTTGTTGCCGGGTGATTGTTGGGAGTTTTTCGGGAGAGGATTTTTGGGTGTTGTAAATCAATTGAGTTGATGGGTTGATTTTGATGTTGTAATTTAAATATATGAATATGAATGCTGACCACGAGTGCAAATGAAAACTCAGTTTCAGCGAGAAAAACAAGCGATTTTCAAAATTGAAAAAAACAATCCGACAATCAATACGCGATAAGCACTAGCCGGTACCACTAACGGTCCCCACACGCGACACTAAAAACCGGCCGCCTCGAGCCCAAGTAAGTCAAGGTTACCAATCCCAGGTACACCCGAACTCTCCACCCTTCCCCCAAAAAAATCCAGCTCTCCACTATCCCCACACAGCAAAGCTCTCTCATACACTCATGAAAAATCCGAACGCTGGAAGGACAACCAGAGAGAGAAAGAGAGAGAGAGAGGAGAGGCGCCCGAGTGTCGCGAGGCGACGACCCCGCGAGTTCCTTCCCTTTTCTTTCTCTCCCGCGAGGAAAAATACCGGAGATTCGGCAGCCGCGAAAGCGAGCGTAGGTGCGCTCTTTCTCCCAGCGAGAGAGAGAGAGAGAATATGGCTGAAGCGCGCGTGAGAGAGAGAGAATGGCTCTCGCGACTGGCGAACTAATTTAGCGTGCCATTTAGAATGGGTTAAATTTATCGTCAAATACGTGCCTCGGCGCGAAGGAGAGAGGGAGCGCAGAGGGCTGGATTCCGCATATTTATAAATTGTCGGCCCCCTGCATTATGTCACAGCTGCCGCTTCCGCGAGTATATATGCAGGAGAGTCCCCCGCGGGCCTCGGGGGGAAAAATGGACAAAATACGCGCTCTCGTACATGCATACATACACAGGCGGCGCGCAGCATCGCTCCTCTCTCGTCGCCGAGAGCCAAATAAAGCAAAGAGAGGAGCGCGGGCGGCTGTGCGGCTATAGATCGCGCGATGCGTAATCAGGCAGGTGAGAGGCTATACGTATAGCCTTGCGCGGACGCCAGCCAGCGCAGGCCCGTCGTCTCCGAGGAGT
Source organism: Eupelmus urozonus (assembly GCA_900480035.1). Lineage (NCBI taxonomy): Eukaryota > Metazoa > Arthropoda > Insecta > Hymenoptera > Eupelmidae > Eupelmus > Eupelmus urozonus. Next base: position 8,257 of record UELX01000988.1, read on the forward strand.
CAATAAACTCGCGATGTGCGCCTCTCACTGTCTCGAGAGACAGCGGCGCAGCTTCTTCACTATAAGCCGAGAGGCGCAAAGAGGTCGGGCCGACAAAAAGTAAACAATTAAAACGGTACTTTCGGACGGGGGCCGCCAGACAGCTAGCTCGCTCTGGCCGTTTTGGAGGTTAGGTTCGATCGGGCGCCAGAGAGAGAGCGAAAAAACACACACGCCTAGCTATATACGCACCGCCCCGACGAAAATAGGAAGGGAAAAGAAAAAAGGGAGAGGCGAGGGCCTTGCAGGAGGTGCTTTCCCTCTGTATATCCGCGGCTCTCTCGTTCCAAATGTACTAGCCGAGAGAGAGAGAGAGAGAGAGAGAGAGAGCAGAGCGCGTTTATGCAGCTCCGAAATATATACGCTTCGGAGTCGCATCTGTCTTTCTCGCACTCGCGGCTATATGTGGTAGACTGTTATAACCTAAAGCACGCAGACGAGGATGGATCCAGAGAGTCGTCCGGAGGAGAAGTGGAGTAAAGTAGGTGGTAACGTAACGCTACTTACCGAGAGCTCAGCGCTAGCAGCCTCATGCAAAGACTTTTCCCAGGGTTCACGGAGGAGCAGCCAGTAGCGGAGAGGCGCATGGGACACACGTATCTAGACGGGGAGGATACACGTTTGTTATAACACAAGAAACCACACGCGCACTGTATGCTCCTGACGCCGCTGTCCCTTCTTCTAGTCCATGTATCTCTATATGCAGCACACAGAGAGCTCACGGAGAGAGAGAGAGCTAGACTCTATATACAATATCCCACTTGTGTGTGCCTACTCTCTCTTGTTCACTGTGTATATACGTATACCTACGGAGCGCGGCAAGCACGGGGAGTATACGATATATTACCTAACCGCTCTGCAGCTGCCCTCGGCGCCGAGAGCTCGGCCCGACATCGGCGACTCTCTCCTCTCTCGCACTCGCGACGCGCGCGCGGCCGGACTATAACCTAGAAAAAGGCGCGTCCGCGCTGCTGCTATACTCTCTTTCTCTCTCGCACTGATCGACTCGTCCGCGCGCTCTTAGAGAGAGCCTTCTACTATATGTACACTCACACGAGACTCTCGCTCTCCCTTACGATCTACAGAGAGAGAGAGAGAGAGAGAGAATCGAACCTATATATGCAGACGTGTAAGCGCGCGCTGTATATAGACGCGGGTAGGAGAGAGAGAGAGAGAGAGAGAGAGTGGAATCGAGAGCGCGCGGCTCGTCTCCTGGACTTAGAGCGCGCCTGCGGCCGCCAACGCCGTCCGCGAGACGTCTGCGAAGAGACTCTCTCTCTCTCTTCAGGGGGCCGCTGTACGTGCGCTCTCCCAAGCAGGTCCCCAAGCCCACACAGTCTAGCGCGCGCGCAGCAGCACACCACTATATTAGTGTGTGTGTATGTATGTATATATATATATATCTTACACGCACGCGCTACTTGGCAACTCGGCGAGGAGACAAGGGGCCACCGAACGCTCGTTCTTTCTCTCTCTCTCTCTCTCGCTCACTCTCTTTCTCACGCACACGCATGTATATGTACACGGTATCGGAGCGCTCTACTTTCCCCCGGGGTCCTTCCGCGGCGTCGCTCTCTGAGGCCGCGGGCTCGAGGTGAGAGGCCGGAGATTTAGTCAGCCCTGATATTTACCCATTTGTCAGGTCGGTTTTGCACTCGGCTCCGCTCTAGCTGCACCAACACTCGGACTGACTGCAGCTCTCTCTTCTGCCGCCGCGGCCGCTGGCTCGCTCTCTTTCTCTCTCTCTATCTCTCTCTCTCTCTTTCTCTCTCTTGCTCGCTTGCGGCTCTGAGTGAGCTAGCTGCTGCTGCTCTTTCTCGCTTGGCGGAGCGAGCGCGCGCCCCCACCTACGTTACTACGTTAGGACGTCGACGCGAGCGCTGTGTGTTTCGAAGAGTTGTGTGTATGGGGATACGAGGATGGAGATGGTTTTGAGAAGTTGAGGGGACACTGGGTTTTTGAATTTTAACGTTCGATTGCGGGGACGTTGGGCGCGGTGGATTTTAAGGAGGTTGAGGGATTGGTTGGTGGATGAGTGTTGGGGTGGTTGGAGTTTGCGGTGTTTTATCAGTGGGTAGAGGTGAGATAATTTTGGTATTGTTATAGTTTGAGTGATTCTTTGCTAAGTACTTATTTTTACTGTTGATTTAATGTTGCAGATTTCTTTGAGATGTATTTTGTTAGAAACAATAACAGAATGGAGGAGCAGATTTTAACTTCAATCATTGATTTAGCTACTGATGTTAAAATAAACAAGATTACTTGTGCGTTATGCCTCAGGTTTGATTACAGAAGAGCAGTGCATAAAGGTCAGTGGTCTAAATTTTTAAATCTTTCCTACTATTACAAAATTTACTATTATTATATATTTCTGTTTTAGGTAATATTCATAATTGGTTTGTAGATACGTCAACATTTTGGCACTGGACTGATCATCCGCCACCTTCTTGAGCTAAGAAATGATGCCAAATAATTTGGCATCAACAAAATTATCTATTAATGCAGTGGATTTTATAAGGAATCCAACTATATTAAAATGTTACTATATATTGCATGGAAACAAAGTAACAAAAAGAATAACAATACCAAACTAAACTATTGTTTGATTACATAGTTTAAGCCAAATAAATGAAAGAGATGTACAAAAATGACTTTAAAGTTGCAGAAATAATATGCAAAAGTCACATGGGAAAGCTTTATGAATTAAAAGTTCATATGTATAGGTATGTGTTAATATTTAATTACTAATCTTACAAAGTGGGGACTTAATTTAAATTGAAAACTTTTATTTGATCCAAAATTATTAATTTATTACATTTGACATTTCAGAGTAATCCTTGAGAAAGATTTTTTTTAATCAAATTATAGAAGACTGTGACAAGTGCATTCCTAAGAATTATCCAGAAAAACTTAAATTTTTCTTAAAAGAACCTGTCTAGAATGCTCCAAAAATATGTTTGGGTGATATGTTTCATAATCCACTATATGTTATAATGCATTAATTCATTGAAACAACTTGATAGTTTTGAAATTGTTTTGAAATTCTAATTATCTATGCAAAGAATTTACTTTTATTATTCAATCAATTAAAAAAAAAAAACAACAAGAAATGTTATATATTTTTTACTTCAAATAAAACTTGAAATTATTTGTTTTTATGCTTTAGGGCTATTCTTATTTTTCCATTAAATTGATCTTTAATTTGGCAGAGATATCCACTAAATTTAATACACTTGAAATATTCATTTAGTGGTAATTATCAAATAGGACTATACTTGTAATTTTGTTATTGTATAATAATTTTTTATACTATAAACAAACAATTGTAAAAACAATTGCAGAGATAATTGTAAAAAGTCACTATTTTAAAGCAACAGGTGAAAATTAAAAAACAAAGAACGTAACAAATTCATCTACAGATTTAATTCAATTGTTTTAATGGTTTATTGAAAACAAGAAAAAATAATTATTTTCTTTTAATCAGTATCCGAGCACGGCGATCGTCGAAATTACCTATTAAAATCAAGTGTTATATAAAAAAATTTTGTAAATAAAGTTGCCACTAATAAAAATTATTTTAATAAAAAGATTAAAAAGATTTACTTACCCAGAAAACTTGGTTGTTGCAATTGAACTTACAACAAAATATTGCAAAAAACTTGATTGCGGTAATTTTTATCTAATGAAAGTATAATAAGAATTATTATATATCTCAAAATAATCAGCTCCTTTTTAATTAGAAGACTTAAAATTTCATCCCATTTACACATCTGATCATTAACAATATAAAGGTATGGTGTTATTGTACAAGAAAATAATTTTAAATAATGAAAATTCCTGAATAATAAATCACGATCTTACAACTGATCAACAAAAAGAACTTTATAAAAAAAACTGTACATATCACTGTTGGCATAATTACAGTTTCATTAAAAAAATTTTCAAGTTGGTAAATGATCGTTAAATAAATTACGGTTTCTTCCCATTTTTAAAATTTCATTATTAATAATTAATTAAATTTAAATAATATTTGATTTTACCGAAATCTTAAAATAAAAAAATTTCAATTTATCTATCAAATTAAAATAGAATATAACTACACTACTACATAATAGAGAATAACCCTGTAGTTAAGAAAAGCTACAAAGTCATAATAAAACAATATGTTGTTTCACCCTGAAACTAAGATGACTTCAAGCATTGTTGATAAATATTTAATGATGTAACACATTATTGATACCGCGAGTGCTTATCGGCTCCGCGCTCGTAAAGATAAAGACGTGAATTCTGCTCCATTAGAAAAGTTTTTGCAGTGGTAAAAATGTAAGAATATACCTTCTAAAAGTTAAAAGTAACTTCAATTTGATTGAAGTGATGTACGGTTTGTTTAGGGAGTTAATATTAATGGCACGGTATTATTAACAATGGTCAGACTTTTTAAGCATTCACGTGATTCTGCATTATGAGAACCACCACTTGCTTAATAATTGATGTTTAACAAAAACGGTAAAATTATAAATTCCATCCTTATTTTTGTATTCGTCATTGATGGGACTAATGATAGAGAATATCTAAAAAAAAACTGCTTACTATATCATTTTAAGTTTTTATTATAATTTTTAATTTAGATTAATATCTCAAATATAATTTACGATCGTTTTAAGTTTTTTTGACGCTGATATACGCGATAAAGCATATACTTTTCAGATTGCTTAATTGTTTTCATTCATAATTCTATAATGGTCCTAAATGATATTACGTTTAATTTTTTTAATTTAGATTGATATCTTAAATATGATATACGGAAGATTTTAATTTTTTTTCGTTAATACGCGATAAAGGGAGTACTTTTTAAATTACTTCATTGTTTTCATTTATATAATTCTATAATGTCTTAAACAATATCGCGTTTAAAAAATGTTTTAATTCTCATACCAGATGTTTGTAAAAAATTTAAGATAAAAAATTTCTCATAGTTCATTTTAAATTTCATAAAGATATGAGAAATGGTCAACATGAGAAATGGAATAATCAGCAATTATATTCACCTAAAACATGCAAAAGTAGATATTGTTGGTACTTAAACAACTTGTAAATAACACTCTATTTTTATGGACATTTCAGATTGTAGGATTAGCAAATATACTCACTGTGAATGCCGAGAAAGAATAAATTTTGCTAAATTGCTGATATATTTTTGAATACTGAATAATTTTTTAAAATAAATATTTATCTATATTACAATACTTTTTTAATAAATATATTAATATAAATATTTACCATTTAATAAGGAACTACTTAAATTATACTAATTTTAGGCGATTTTTCTAGCTTAAACAATATGTAATTGATTATCATGTACAGAAATTATTAAAATTCAGAAACTATTAAGAAGAAATTTGAAAGTTGAGCTACCTAGTACCTCAAATTTATTTTTAATATATTAAAGAAGAAAAAGGTACTCAATCATAATACAAAAGTTACATATGAATGCAATTGAAGAAAAATTAGTTTGTATTAAGCTAATTAATATTTTTAAAAGTCAGGTGTCCAGATCATTTATCTAAATAAATTACGTAACTCTTACAGTAAGAAATTAGTTTGCTTTAATTCTAACTTTACAAGTATTAAATGCCAGTCTTATTTAGGAATCATCAGATTTATACAATGTTCACTCAAATGCAAAATACTTCTGCAACAATTCTTCATAGATATCTTTATCTGTTTTTAAAAATAGACAGAATATAACACGATCAATCTGAAAATGAAATGATAGATTTTAATCTAATTAATAAAAAAAAATGATTAATAAAAATAACATTTTTATAGATGAAACAATAAATAAATTCTTGCAATTTAATTATATAACTTACACTATCTGGATTTGCTACTAAAAATTTCTTCACAGTGGATAAAGCTACTTTAGCAGCAGGTCTTTGAGGGTAGCCATATATTCCTGTTGATATACAAGGAAAAGCAATTGTGCGTACACCATTCTGTTTTGCCAGAGTCAGACTGTTTTCATAACAATCTTGTAGTTTTTCAGGTTTCTCTCCTTGAGGTCCCACAGTGTGAATAACATCTAAAACACAAAAACAATGTATGAATTATTAAATTAAATTATTAATAATTTAAAAGTAAAGATACAATTACATACATTTAGATGGAAGCATATATGCTCCAGTTATTTTAGCTTCTCCAACATGACAGCCACCCAGAGTTGCACATTCTTGCTTTAAATATCCTCCTGCTCCTCTGTGGATTGCTCCATCAACTAAAAACAGAATGATATTATTAAAAACAATGAAATAAATAGCAAAAATTCATTGTAAATAATCAAAAAAATATTTTACCTCCTCCACCACCCAATAGACCTGAATTAGCAGCATTTACTATAGCATCGATCTCCAGTTTAGTTATGTCACCTTCCCAAATGCTAATTTTATTAGCTAATTCTTTATCAACCTTTTCAGGTTGTTCTCCTGCTGTCAGTACTCCAATGTTTGCCTTATTCTTATTCCAATAATCTGGCCAGGTCAATATTTGATCAACAGTCGTTGGAGCTGCCTTCAGGAGCTGTCGCTTCTCAGAAGCAGACATTGATAAATATTTTTCTGTAAAACCACAATTCACATTAACATTCAATTTACAATCAGCTTAAATGATCAAAAACATATTCTTCTTACGTTTTTCAGCTTCGAACGCCATGTTTCCTTTGGTATCAGCTTTTGTTGCAAAACAATTTGTGGCTGTGCGCGCTGCACACTGACAGCTCTGTGTCTTCAAGAACCTCTGGAGAATGACTAATGTCTGGAAGGAAAATCAAGCAAATAAACTTTAATTTATTAACGTTGCACTGGCTAACATTCTTACTTTTGAGTAGAACATTTCACCATGAAAATAAATTTAAGTAACCTCATCAGTTTGAGAAAAGCCGGCTTCTGATTATTATGTAATTAATTCGCAAGAGCAACACGTATTCACTGTATTAATAGCAAAGACAGTGTTTTTACTGCCGCTGGTGCGTGTCCCGCTGATAGTGCAATCGTTGCCGTGGTATATTTTTGCGTATTTTCCGGAGCAACGCGCGAAAAGGTGTATATACATGTAAAGTAGGCTGTGTCTGTATGTGGCGGGCGATTCGCCGGATTTCTGGTAAGTGGAGTCATCTTGTGGTAGTGCTTGATAAGCTTGCTTTGCTCGAATGATAATAGTTATGAAATGTTTAAAAATATTGTCTTAGATGGTGAAATATTTTATCAAAGATTTACTATTGTATATAATTTTGTACTTTTTAAAGAAATTAATAACAAATTCATGTTTTTGATTCTATGATAAATTAACTGCAGGTAAAACAGATTACTCTTACTGACTGATGTTAAATTTCAAATTTTTAAAAAAGTGACGCGCTGAAAAATTTGGAAAAGAAAATTAATATCAATTAGACGATTTTGACTGCACATCTTTTAAACATTCTTTATTTAATTTTGGCGTGTCATGAATATCTGTATTTATAATTAATTAACAAGCAATATTGCGGGAATTCCAGTACAGCTCGATGTGTGTACAATTTGAGTAATGTTTATGCGGTGTTATCAGTTCTAAGAAAAGCTTTTGCAATCTTATGAACTTGGCAATAATCATAAGACGAAAAATTTTAACGTATACATTTGTTTCTTTCATCAAACTCGCCGTTTTACTAGACTAGATTGAACTTTGCTGTATAAAAATTTGCTTTTATTTATATATATCTAAAAAAACGTTTTATGAATAAATGGAAATTGTGAATAAGAGCAGTAAATAAAAAAGCTTGAGAAAAATAACAATTTACAATAAATAATGCATATTTATAAATACTTTTAAAATTTGACGACTGTATATGTAAATATAGCAATTTATATATATCATGCATGTTTTAAATTACTCTATTCTAGTTTTGATCGATCATTCGGAAGTTATATCTGTAATTTAAAGATATTTATTTTAGCAAACAATAAATAAATCTAATAAAAGCTTTAAAAATATATAACCAATACTCGCATATAGGTATCAATATTTCATCCGCCCTTTGAAACTCAAAACCGAATATCAAAATGCAATATGCAATAGAATATTTCCATAAAAATAAACACTCACTCCCCTCAAAATAAAACCTATTACTCCCTCAACTATTAAATACAATCCCAAAATCACATCATCAATCACTACAATCCCATAATAAACCATACCCCCCCAAAACCCCAACCTCCAACAATCCTACCCACCCAGGCCCAAAAAGCTCATCCAAAAACCAAAAAACCATCCTCTCCACCGCAGCACGTGTTAGCTCTCTTACCATCGTCTCAGCATCTCTCAGATATAGAACGAAGACAGCCTCTAACGCACACAGCCCGCGGGAAAAACACGAGAGCGAGACGGAAAGAGGGTCGACACATCGGAGATAAGCGATTGACCCTCGCTCTGACCCGATACCGCTCTAACGCCATGCGAGAGAGCGACAGATTTACTCGCACTCTCACTCTCTCTCTCTGACGTAGACAGGCACATTTGGCCTCTCCGTATTCCGCTCTCTCACTAGTCCACGGCGGAAGCAGCATGCAGCAGCGAGCGCTTTTTTGCTCGGCAAGCTGAGAGTCGGCCGAATTTTTCGAGGGACCGTTTCTGTGCGAGTTTTGGATTTTTTTTTTTGGCGAGAGTGTCTGGAAGGAAGGGAGAAAATCGGCTGAGATATGAGGAGGCTAACGTGCGTCGTGCTTCTGCTACATGTGTGCCAGCTTGCCTGCAGCGGTGAGTATACGTTTTGGTTTCAAGGTCTTGGATGATCTGGAGAGGCGAGATTTGCTTTTATTGCGGAATTTGATGTATATTAGGGCTTTTTTATTTTAAGGCTGATGCATGTGTTTTTTAAGTTTAGTGACCGCGTGTGCGCGAGGGCTTGGGGATGTCTGCGTGGGCGGCTGGTTTTATTCGAAAATTTTAAAATCGAATAAATTTATTACTCGGATATAGGAAATAATATGTCGAATGACGCGCGTATTGTGCGAATAGCATTGCGGAATTTCAGAATTATGCAATTTGATTGCGTGTTTATGTTTGTTTTTATTATAAAAGATAAAGCTTTGTTTAATGCTGTTTTATTATTACACTTACAATATGGAGTTTAATTAATCGTATCTCTCGATATTTTACTTTTATTGGTTGGCCATCACGGAAAAATGTTTATTTTGAATATTGAAAATATGAGTATTTGTGATTGTTTAAATTGATAATGAAAAAGAAAATCTTGACTTTAAAATAAATATCTTTTGTTGGTCTGTTCTAGACCGAGCAGAAAAAGCATGTTTAAATATTTATTTTCTGCTTTAAGGGCAGAAAATAAAATTTATTTAATTAACTGTAAATATTAATGACCGATACTACCTTAAAAATTAATTAGTTGTTCTGCAATAATTATTACTTATTTATAAGTATTAAGTCAATAAAAAATAAAATTAGTATATACTTGAAAATAATAAAGATTAAATGCAGTAAAGTAAAAAAATGAAGTAAGAAAATATTGTAAAATAGTATTATGGTATATAATTAGTTATTAATCAGAAAATTTTTATATAAACATATACTATACTAAACTTATTTGAATATGATTCTCATGAAAAAAAAAGAAAAAATGATCAGTGTCAGATTGATAAGCAACTTTCCAGAGTGCATTTCATTTTTTTTCGATGAATTCAATAACTTTAAAATAGCTCATCTGCAGTGAAAAAATGAAAAAGATTTTGTTATTTCATTAAAAGCACCTCTGAATGAATGAAATATTAAGCAAGATTCTGTTTAATAAATCATTTCGCTTCTGTTAAAGAATATTTTTTTATACGAAATTTCGTTTTTCGGTAATAATTTCACGAAAATAAGTTTAATATGTGTTCTGCAATATAGTATATTACTCATTCAAATATAAATTATTAAAGTTCAAAAAGAATATTTATGAAATATTGCTATGACAACTAAATACAACACCTTAAAATAAAATAAAATAAAATAAAAAAATAGTAGATAAATAAAAGCTTTATTCTTAGAAAAACTAATAACGGCTGTAATTGAAAGCGATACACTTGAAACAAAAAATATTGCTTTATACACATAAAAGAACTCGAAACAGAATATTTTTTATAAAATATACAACGAAAATAGAACATAAAAATATTTGTATATACTGACTGATTACCCATCCAACAATACCAACACAGCAGCAACCAAATCAACAGAAATCGTTACGCATGCAAAAAGAAACAAGTGACAATGCGCATTCCCGAAACGTTCCGTTCCCCGCGGCGAAGCTCCATCTATATATCTTCCCTCTGGAATCTCTTAATCTAGCCCTCTGAAAACAAAGCCAGCGAATAATCTACTGCTATCTCCTCTGGCGCACAGCGCGCCCGCTTCACATCCATATCTCGCTGAAATACACGAGCCGGAATCAGATCGGAAAGGCCTGCGCGTATCCCCTTTAACGTGTATCTCGCGCGTGAATACGTCCTGTGTGCGGTCTTCCTTGCGCAGTCTAATCTCGGCTCAAAAGGCGCATCAGCCAGCTGACGTTACGTGGAAAAGCGGGGAACCCCCCCGAGTTCTGCAGGGTGTATTACGCATAGACGTGGGTTGAGGCGTGTAGGGCGCGCCAAAGGTGGGAAAAACCGCAAAGCCGCTTGGGTAATATGTCGTCTGCTGTCCCCGAGACGTGCCTTTTGTTCGCGGAGGTTTTGGATTGTTTTTGTTTGCTTTTATAATGTGTGGGTTGTTTGATAGATGGGTAATGTTTTAATGGATGATCTGGGGATCTGAATATTGTTAATGTTGGTAATTATTGATGTGTTTACTTATAGTTGCGGTAGCGATGGTATCGTTTGGTGAAGATACATATTCAGTGTGTAAATACTGAATTGGCAGTTGTATGGAACTTGGAGTACGCGTTAACAAATATTATGTTAGATCGAATGCAGATGACTGTTTCTTAACTTCGTTTTTTATAATTAAAAGATTTTTTATAATTAAAAGATACACCATTTTAAAAACGAACTATTAACTACTTTAACATTAGATGTTATTTTGGCCAATGCGTATTTTAAATAAAACAGTCATCAAACATGAGCAATTTTTGCATAAATTTCCCATATTTTAGTATTGTATAAATATTTCATGAAAACGAAATGCTGAAAGCCACCATATTCTGGCATGTCCGCGGTATAAACGTTATAAATCCCAATGCAGAAGTAAACTTTACAACAAATGCACATGTATTATTTATGATTTTTGCTTTCGTTTGTTGGGGTTGACCGAGATTCTGCGCAAATGTATGTAGGTAAATGAAGGGAGTGCATGTGACGTCTGCGGGCTCGACAGATATGGCCTCATCCCTTGCATCTCGAGTTCGCTCGGGAGTAGCATATACTATTTTTTCATGGATTTCAGAGAGTTCAATGCTAATTTAGTTTCAAGTGCTTAAAGGTTAAAATTACTACAGCAAAGACGTGATGAAATAGTCGGGAAAAATGTCTATGTGAATTATTCTGTATAAAGAAAATATGTACAGGTTTCATGTAAATTTGTAATTCAAAGAATTTTTCATCGCGTATGTGAAAAAGACTCTTATCAAATCAATCTTAAAAAATCTTTTCCCTGAAAAAAATAAGCCTTTCCCAAAAATAAAATCACTGGAACGTTAACCCTACATCTCTTATAAATTCCAGCTGACAATGACTCAACAACAGCGGCCAACAACACTTCGGCCCAGATCGCCCAGGGCGAGAAGCGGCTCAGCGACACGATCCGGGAGATCATCAAGCACTATCAGCAACCCGACCCAATCGGTCTACCCGGTGCTCCTATACCCGATCCCATGGCGGTGCCCGACATGAAACACTCATTCTCCATGTACACGATGAACCTAAACACCATCAAAGTGTACGGACTAAGCAAGTTTCGGATCGAACACATTCGATCAGAGCTTGCACTTATGCAGGTTTCCGTTGGCTTGAGCATTGAGAATCTGGACATCAGAGGATTGTACACTTTGTCTTCCTGGATATCAAGATCGGCTGGTGATTTTACGGTCAAGCTCACCGGGGTCAACGTCCATGGTCTGGCCAGGTTGGAAGTTGGCAATGATGGCAAGCTGCACGCCCAGGATATCGATATGGATCTGACCTTTGATAATATTGATATGGATTTCCAGAATCTTGGATTCTTGGCGTCGGTCTTCCAGGGGGTCATCAATTCGGTTGGCTCCTTCATTTTTGATAGTATCAAGCCCTACATTCTCAAGGAGGTTAACACGAATATCAGGTGATTATTGACACAGAAAATAATTTAAAAGAATATTTTAGCAAAAAATTTAAAAGGTATTTTGATTTTAAAATTTTATTTAAAATAAGTAAAACTGAACGAAATTAAAACGAATTAAAGCTGAAAACGTGGGGAATATATCGATTATCAAAATGAAAAACTGAAAAAATATTCCACTACTTTGAATTTTTATTTCATTTTTTATTGCATTGAACTTCTCTTTTATTCATACATGAATCACGAGTGGTAAAAGCAAGCTTGGAAATTGTTGAATTTTTTGTCTAATAACAGTTTGCTATTTAACTAAGCACATTTTTCAAATAAAATAAATTAAATGTTTGTTTCTATGCACCATTTAAAACATTCCTACATAGTAGAAAATTTTATTTCGTATAAAATATTTTGTAACGTGTAAATAATGTGTAAATGAAAAAACAGATTTATTATGCTATTAAAATGCAGAGCTTTTGTGTTTAAAATACACTTATTTTGTCTAAAATATATAAGTAATACATTTTAATTACTCAGTAAATTTATCTACATAATAAATTTACTTAAAATTTGTTTTTGATATACATTGTAGCGTTTTATATTATATTTTATTTGTATAAACATCGAAGAAAACAAATCAACTTTAAATAACAAAGAGAATCTCACACCTGGAAAATCGATTTTGGTAAACGAATATACGTAAATTGGACGTATAAACATTAGTAAATTTAGATATCAGACCATCAAAGTATCAAACACATTTTACAGAATGATTGTCCATCATCTATATAATTTTTCTTTTTAAAATTTAATTGCACAATATACTATCACAAATTCTAACCGATCTCCAACTACCCATCAATTACAGAGGCGAAGTCAACAAGCACATCTCCCAGCTACCCAACTACTTCCCCAACTCGATTTCACCGTTCGACATGGCAGTGGCCGAGGCCCGCAAACAGGTCTCCGACATGGGCTACGACCCCTTCAAGGTCAAGGACTACAGCCAGAGCATGGGCATGTTCACCGTCACCTCGTCCCACACCTGGCTCACCGGCCTGGCCAGCTTCTACCGCATGGGCAACATCACCCTCAGCATGGAGAACGGCATTGTGAGTCTCATCGCCAATTAGCCTCCGCGTAACTATAGTTCCACTCTCGCGTATAGTTACATCTCTCCCGCAGTTTGTGCTTTCTCTCGCGGGGGAGCGATCGGCCGCGTTATGCCAATTTGGAGCCGGGCGTTGCCGCTTCGATGGGGTGGGTGGGTTCTGGCTTCTCCGTTTCGGGGAATCGAGTTTCCGAGTTGCTGAGTTATGGATGGGGATTAGCGCGCGGAGATGGTTAATTGCCGCGTTAGTTTCCGTTATTGATTGTAAAGTTCGGGGAAAACTTAAATAAGGTACTTACGCGATATGGAGACGCTTGCGCGATTAATTAATGATAATTCGCAGAGTCTCTACTTGAAACAATAATACAGGAAACACAATATACCCTATAATACCTCCGTCGGCTCTTGACCAAAGCGTTGGCCAATCGACGATCATCGAGTGGCCTCCTATTGCTTCCTCGAGTGCGCATACCGGCAATAACCTAATCTCTCTGTCTCACATATCAATCGCTCACGCAGGTCTACGCGGTCATGGACATCGGCACTCAGGAGATCGAGGGCCGCACCCACTGGGAGGTCAGCCTGATTGGTGGAGTTTTATCGAGGGCTGGTACTGTCTCCTTCACTGTGGAGTACTTCCGGGTCCAGCTTAACCTTAGTCAGCCGTTGGATACTCGGAAGCGAGCTACTTTGGAGGAGCTGGACTTTGAGCTTGGGAATATACAGACGAGGATTCATGGAGCCGGGACGGTTGATTATCTGGTGGAGGCTGGTGTTAACATTCTGCCGAATTTGCTGAGGTAGGTGGTGAGGGGTTGGGTTTGGATGCGATGAGTGGTACTTGTTTGCCATTCGGTACGGAAGAAAATATTTGTCTGTGAATGTTTTATGTAAGTTCAGTTTATAGACTTTTTTTTATAAATTAGGAATAAATTATTTGACTTTTGTCGTATACAAACAAGAATTATTAAAGCGCATGTAACTTCACCGATTATGCGTGGCATATTGGAAAAAATATATATTTTTTTACTGTTTTTAAACAATATTGATCAAACTGAAATTAAAAAATTTAAAAAATTTAATTCATATTTATAAAAATAATAGAAAATTTCATTTTTTGAGAAAGTCTTATCCTTAATTAATCAGTTAGGTGATTCATAATACAAGAAAAGTTATTCAATTCAGAGCTTATTTGATTTATCAGTACTGAATATATTTAACAAGGTAAAAGTTTTATGGTTAAAAATGTGTTCAAATCTAGATGTAAAGTTCTTAATAAAATTAAGCAAAGTGATTGCAGACTTTATTAACTTTTATTACTTAAACGTATTCCAAGTTACGGCAATCTAATTTACTATTACACTAGAGATGAAAATAGATCAATTTTGAATACAAATACATATTATTATTATTCATTTTCCAGTTGTCTTCTCGATAGTATGAATAATTAAAGCGAGTTTAACTTGGATCAATCTATTTTCACAATATCTTGTAATTTAATACTATTTAAACCAAAGGAAAAACTGAACTTATTATAATTTAATAAAACTTAATTCAATTTTTAAATATTCTTCTCATAAAAAACTAAAGAAAAAACTTTCTAATAAATTTAAATAAGATTTAATAATTTTAACTCATATTCAAAATTTAATCTTATACTAACCACCTCTACTATCTAAATCTCAACAAAAAACCCCCAACATCAAATCATCTCAATACCAACCCAAACCTCTCCCCCTCATAATTTTTGTTTATATACTCTCCCTCAAAACCCCTTAACTCGGCTTATGAAGGCGCGGAAAATCCGGAAAAAGGAGCTGCATGCTTCTTCTTCTCCTCACTTCCCTCTCCAGAGCTTACATTCGCGGGGGCCAGGAAAAGACCTAATGGATTGACGATCAAACTTTTCTTCTTCTCGCGCTGGCCGCGAGTAACTAACTTACTTTCGCTGCAGCGCGCGGTTCTTGCTTGGCCCGGCTTCGATCAGAAACTATTATCGCGCCGAGCGGATCGGGAGAAACTTTTGTCGATATTTCGCGTCATCGCGGACCGAAAAGGCGCCGACCTCGAGCTGGAAAAGGCTTTTGGATACGCGACACTGGCCGTGATAGGAGCTATTAAGCTTTTGTGGGGCTTCTTTTTTTTGAGGGGTTGGTTTCGTTTGTAGTTGCGGGTTGCTGGGAGGGTTTTTCTGGGTGTAATTAAGTATGGGAGTGTATGATTCTGTGCTTTTTTTATTGTCATATCGATTTTTCTTTATCGTTTTGTATTCATAGAGAGTGAACAATGGAACGGTATCCGTTTTTAATTAACTTAAATAAACTACGTGAATTTTTCATCGAATTAAATGACTTATTCACAGCTTTCTGAACGTAATATTTGAAAAAGCTGACTTTTAAATCAGACAGATACTTTATTCATCCACGTTGCTAGAATCACATCCAGTACCTACAAAAATACATTCCGTCCCGTCCCACTCGTCATCCGCTATATTTCCGTTAAACCGCATCTGTCAAAACAATGCATACCTCACCCCCTCGACTCACATTGAATCTCTACCCTTTCAGAAACCAGATAATGGATGCCTTGGAGGGGCCGATCCGCCGGCGCATCCAGGACGAGCTGGACAAGGTCGATGTGGAAAAACTGATAAACGACAAGATACCAGACATCGAGGAGCAGGCGAAGCTGCTCCAGGCTGGACCGCCTCCAGAAGACATCTTGCTGGAAGAGGGTAGTCCTGTGCCGCCAGCCGAGCCTGATAACCAGGAGCCCTTCTCTGAAAGCGAAGAGGAACGCGGCCAGTCTTGAGGCGGCCGTTGATATTTTTAACTTTCTATTTATTGCTCTGACAGTTCGCGAGGATGTTGGCCGTGTGTTTGTAGGGAAGAGATGGGCGAACGGGTGGGAGAGTTGGAAAATATTGAGTGGGTAGGTTCGCTGAGAGCACGTTGGATTTTTACGGGGTGGAATTGAAGATATGGTACTTTGAAAATTTAATGCGGGAATTTTTAGTGGATTTGTAGTGTTTTTAATGGTCTTTAATTGGCGAGGTGAAATAGCAATCCTTTTGATGAGTAATTAGTTACTTTGAATTATGATAATTATTATATTAATTTTATACTCTAGATTTTATGTGAATGAAGAGTTTAGAGCACGAGGAAACCAAAGTTTTACCAAAGTTTTATCCTAATTACTCACAAGTTAGTCATAATATTTTTTGAATTATTAATACTTTTTTTTACATATAGCTATAGTACTCTAATACTCTGTAATTCCTACCCTTATCATTACTTTAAAAATACTTACAATTAGTTAACTAATCAATGCAAGCTCAAAAAGAACTTGGACAATAAAAGTCAATTAACTTTCCTCGCCCTCTAAACCTTCCAACTGTACATACCACAACCAGCCGCTGTAACTCCTCCAAAGCAATGTAACCCCCGCAATTTTCTAATAAAAAACCAAAACAAAAAAAAAAGCCGCAAAACCACCGCACTCTCGCCCAAACCCATCATCTCATTACGCGGCCCATTAGCATCAACGGCGCCGATCGTATCCGCTCGCGCAACCAAATAGGCAATCACACCCACGCGCAGCGCAACAGCGGCTCCTACGCTTATATAAAGGCGAGGGGAGGGCTGCTTCGCCCAGAGAGCTACTTTGAGTCCCTCGTCCTTCGCTCGCGAATCTCCGGGCTGCAGCGCGCGCGCTGCACAAGTGCCCGGTGTTGTAGTCCCGGTGCGTCGGCGCTCTGCGACCAGGCCGATGTTATTGCTCGGCTGTTACGCGCTCCCAGGCAGGATAATTGAGTTTGCCTAGGATACGCAGATGCTGCGGGTATATTGTCGTCGTGCTGTTAGTGTAAGGTGGGATGCGCGGTGTAGACGGAAAATCGAGCGATTTTATGTGTGGAGTTGGTGGACAGAATTTTGGGATGGGTGGTTGAGTGTGGGTTATTGGGTGAGGATTTTTTGATTTGGTGTTAGGGGATGGTTTGAGATTTGGATTTTTCGAGGTGGGTTCAAGATCGTGGAACGATAGTTTATTGAGGATGGATGAAGAAAATTTTTGATGAGATTCGTGTTTAACATGTGGAAGCATCTATCGATTAATAAAAGTTTGAAGGAAATATTTTTTCACTCGGAAATAAAAATGCAGTATTGAAATTTATTTAATCGGAAAGCTATTCTTATACCCACGAAAAATAAAAGCCTCGTTACTTTATGTAAATTAAAGAACTTAGTTTAATTGAAAATTTCGAACAGTGTTCGTTATCGTCAATCGATCCAATATTGAACGAAAAAGCTTCTACAATTTATTTTAATTTATGTTGCTTATCACTTTTTAGTCGGTAATAACATATGGCTTCTTTTATATAGGTGCGATTAAATTTTGAATTAAATTTATTTCAATAAAATTAAAACTTTAATTTAAACTCAAACAATTTAAAGTAATTACAAATTGATCAAGTTTAATAAGTCAACAGTACAAACTCGATTCTGACTAATTAATTTATTTATAAATGTTTATATAAGAATTTAAAAATCTGCTATATCCATAAAGTAAAAATAAGCTGTATACTCACAGCTCCGACATTTTTCATAAACTATCGATCCACGTTATATTTACCGCAAAATTCCCGTCGAATACAATAGCCATCAGAATGAACAACTAACTATTTTGAACGCTGACGCTGATTATGTCGGAAAATAGCGACAGCTAATTTTCTTTTGACGCGCGTTACACGAAAACCGTCGCTATCAGAATTCATTACTCCTCGAACGCTGAATCAGAAAAACCACAAGCTCGATGTATATAGCTGGCCAGCTGGTGTCAGCCTGTATACGGATCAGGTTAACTTTTCGCAAGGCCGGTTTTTCGATTGCTGTGGGTGACCGACAAAAAGATGAGAGTTGTCGAATAGAAAGGTAGCTTATTGATTTTGTTTAAAAGCTCATTTTGGATTTGTATAGACGTAGTTTATTTAGCTTGGTAATATGGTTTGTTATGTGAATAGATGATGACGCGTAGTTAAAATATGGATATTTTATGTGAAACGGTAACGATAATATAAATTTTGCCAGATTATCCAGTGTTATTGGTTATTCTAGCAAGTAAAATTTTGGTTTGCCGAAACTGTAATTATAGTATATTATCGTGTTTTATGTTTAATGTCGATTTTAATGCGAATATTGCACAGTAAAATTTACTTAAAAATCTGTATTATATACATATAACTCAATTCTAAACGAGCTATGATGCTAAATTATTCAACATCACTTATTTTGTCAACTGTTTTTTGAATATTATAAAAAAAGCTTTCAAAAGTATTTAAACTTGCATAAACGCTCCAAATATCATCCAATTACGCTTTTTTTCAAAAAGCCATCAAAATCAATTACAACAGATTTTACGTATAAATACGTAAACCTCCAATAGAGCACATTTCAACATAAATATACCAACCGCTAATCCACACTTTCATCCACACCCACACCCCCAACAATTCACAAAAACCAAAGCAATTAGTTTAATCCCAACAAGCACGCGCGCATAATAACATCCCTAAATCTCAGCACACTCCGAGCTTGCACATGATGAATCCACTCCGCCAATCCCACCTCAATACCGCTCAGGCAGCCACTTATGTTTTCAACCACTCGACGCGCGCGCGCGCGCCGACTAATTGGGGTAACAGTTGCGCACAATACGTTGCTCCCACCCCCACCCCGAAAACGCGACCGCATCCATATATACACACACCAGCGAAGGATTGACGAGAAATCGAACGAATACGGCCTCGAATTTTTATCGAAATTAAAGCTGTTCTGGCACGCCGCCAACGAGAGCACAGCAGGTCGGACATAGCGCTCGGGCGCAACACGCGTGTGTGTTGCGCCTTCCTTTTTTCGTGTTGCGCCAGTCTCGCATTACATTTTTTACGTATGCCGCATTTCAGAAGCCCGTGAATCTTTCAGCCGGCGCGCGGGCCGCGCATAGCGACGCCTCAAAAATGCAATAATACACCGGCGAGAGCGTCGGGGTAATGCCGGGAGCGGATTTTTTGCGGCCTCTAGGGAGAGAGAATGCGAAATGGGAAATATTAAAAGATCCAAGGTATGCGCTCGGCGTGGGAGCTGGGTTCGCGCGGCGAAAGAATCGAGAGAGAGTTAGCCGCGAGCTTGCGGAGTTTTATGGTTTTTTTTTTTTTGATGCGATGATGTATGCATGTGGGGGTGTGTAGTTGAGGAATAGGGGATGGGGGTTTGGAGTAATTGGGTTTGAGATTCTGCAGAGATTTGTTCGATCGGGGAGGGTTTGGGAAGTGTATTTTGGAAAAATAATTCGATGAGGATGTGAGGCGATTAAAAATGAACTTGAAGTTTTATTAGATACGTGCGCGCTAGATCGAGAGTAATTCTTTTGTCTCTCACTTAACGGACTGTAGTGCAGACCGAAATCCGATAATTGAAAATGCGATTTCGAAAAATCGGGACTCGAGTAATAATTTCTTAAAAGATCAAGTGCCCTCTAGTAGCTTTTGTTCTTGTGTTCAGCGTATCCAAGAGTCACGTATATATAAAAAGTTTCTATTTCCAAAAAAGCATTTTTCACTCGCTCGCGAACAAAAATTTTGAATTATTCCGAGTTCGCGCCGTGGGTGCGATATAAATGCGAGAGCGCGCGATGTTCAAACTTTTCCGCGCGCCCAGGTGAAAAAAGGAAAAGGCAGCTCTCTGGCTGGCGCAAAGCGCGCGCGTCGAATGGAAATTGAATTAGCATAGCGTGATTCACATAGGAAAAAAATGGATTACATAAAAAACTTAGGGAACGCCGGCGCGCGAGCAAAAAGCCCGCGCGCCGCGCGCGGAAAAAAGCATTTGGTGTAGTCCAAAATTTATACCCCTTTTCTCGTTTTCTTTCAGCGCGGTACAAAGCCCTTTTCCAATAATTTGATTCTGCCGGTTATAGTTGGAGTTTTGTAAAGTAAAGTTTTTATGCGATGGTATCAGTATTGTGTCGGGCTTTATGGAATATTGATTTTGGAAGGAAATATTATAATTAATAGGTCACCTTTGCCTTCTGAATATTCAAGAGGCCGCCGCGGTGGGTTTTAGAAAAATTTTTATTTGAATATCGTTTTTAATTGAAATTCTGCGCATTTGCATAAATTCTTTTTGTTGTATTATGTATTAAATTATTATTATGCATGGTTTTGAATGTTTTTATGTTGTATTTATTATGTGTGTTCTAGAAGCTAATTTTTCGATACATATTAGTTTTTTTTTTTTTTTTAATGTGTCGTTTTGAACATTTTGCTTTCAGCAAATGTATACACGTTAAATTTAATGAATAGTTTAACGATGTAACAAATTTAAAACGGTTTAACATAAATTTAATTCACCTTAATTATATTTATTTGAACAAAAATACTTTTCCAAGTTGTCCAAAAAAAGCACAAACACCTGCCCCAAAAAACTAAAACATACTTCACAACTAGCTATCCTGCAGCCATCGATTGAACATCAGCGCAAAATCCAAAACTCTCATCCTTCATATTCACCGTTAAATTCAAAAATACACCACCTCCCGCTCATCCCTCCATCCCCGTCAAACATTCCGCCCAACCGTCTATACATTCCGCATCGCACTACCCAGAGAGTCACACACAGTTCTCAAACATCCCCAGCTTACGCACAGTAAAACCTCACCGGCAAAAAAAGTCTTATCACTCACGCACGCCCTCGCGATTATACATCACGTGTATACCCATACCGAAAACTCGGACACTCGCGCGCAGACACAGTCCGGGGGGTGGTATATTCTAGCAGAACGCGCTCTAAAGTTAGGTTAGGTGGCGCGGGCGCGCAACGTCGCGGCAGGGGGTAGTATAGGTGCGCGCGCGCGCGCCGCGCTCAGTGCACGTTCGTCCCTCGCGCGAGTCACAGCGCGCTCGCCGCTTTCTCCGAACTCTAACGTACATCCACCCAATTCCACGTATATTTACACTTGCGCGCGAGCGCGAGACTCTTGTGTTACATAGTGCAAAGTTGAGATATATGTATATGTATGAGTAAGCAATCGAAGGCGGAGCGAAGGGTCGGGTAGTTTTTGGTATCGCGATGTAAGTTTAACGGGGGGTAGTGGGCTGGTAAGCGGAAGAAATGCGAGTCCCGCTGGTACTGTTGGGGGGCATCGTGGTGCTCTCGGTAGCGGTGGCCAGGGCCCTTTCCTGCGTCTGCTCGCCACTCGAGTGCGACAGCCTCACGGATGAGGACTGCCCCGGCGGCCTCACCTGGGATCCTTGCAAGTAAGTATTGTCTCCTTTTCTTTTTTTTTTCTGGAATTGATCTTTGCGCCCTCCTATCCACGTGTTGGTGAGGTACTTTGGTTAAATTGCCTGGGTTCATTTTTTTTTTTAGATGGTTTTAGATGTGGCGAGATGATTAAGAAGGTTCTTGTAGTCATAGACTATGGTTTTTTAATTAACGTCTGACCGTTCGCCGAGATTATAACCTCGAAAACGCGAACCGCAGTAATAATCCGGTCTACCAGTTTGGCGCAGCTCGCGAAAACTTCCGGCTCGTTTGCAGCTGTACAATTTAATTACCCAGCGCCGGCTGTCGCTCTGGTTCCGAATCGCGTGTTGCTTCAAAGCACAATAACGTTTCCCCGCGCCAGGCGGTCTATTGACTTTATACATAAAAAAAAAAAGAAAAAAAACATGCTCCACCACCAGCGAGATTACAATAACGAGCGGCAAGGCCGGCGCTGTTGTTTGCCCGGCGCGTAGTTTTATAAATAAATATAGATTTATCGCGGCCCTTGGCGTATGCGACGAGTTTCCTGCTTAAACGGCTCGGACTTTGCCGGGGACACACCTGCGCGTGTGGCTATATTTGCGATGTAAACATCGGCGTTATTACGCCGCTGGCGAAGTCGCTGGAGAGATGCAGTAGGAAGTAGTCTATTTTGTTTAATTAATGGTGGGGAAAGTTTTGCGAAGGAGGGGATGGGGGTGAGTTGTGTTGACACGTGCGATTTCAGGAGTTTTTGGGGGATGGGTTTTAGTTTAGGGAGGGTGGAAATTGGAGATATGCGCACCTGAGATTTTGTGATTGAAATTTAACGCTTTTACGTCGCGATGGCCCATATATGATCTATGAATTTCCACTGCGCATGCCGGCATGGCTCGTAGGTATATGGGCTATGAAATTTTACAATCATAAATTCATGTAACTTCAAGTAAACGAACTCTTATGACAAAAACGATTTTCATCTAGGCTGGCATGGTCCATGTAGATAACAAATATGCACTATTATCCATAAATAAATATTATTTTTCCAAAAAAAAAAAGAAATATACGTAGGCTACGGCGTTTACAGTGGAAATTCACTATACATTACCCAGTGTGAAAGTGCTAATTGATTAGGTTGGATCTTGAAATTTTTGTGGGTTTCAGTAAAGTTTCAATTAGGATCTAAAATACTGTCATAATTCCGTTTGTAGAAAGGCAAGTTAGATTCTATAATTACAGTTTATTTTATTTTTTATTTCCGATAGGTATAGTGTTTAAAATATTTATTGTCAACTTTTTATGCATTGTGCTACGAGGAACCGAATAATTGCATATTACAACGTTCGTTGTATCCACTTCAACTCTGAAAATTACTCTTGGCTTCAAGACAAATATGCCGCATAGTTTCTTAATCAAATTACTTAACTAACCGTGGATGTTAAATTAATTTTCAAGCTCAGCGCGTACATGACAAAGAAAACGAAAATTCCCCCGTTTGACGCTAATACCTAGCAAAACGACGAGATTACACACAGAGATTACATTCCTATTTAACTCACGACCCCCAGCACAGACATTATCAAACCATTCGAAAACTAACGTCTAAATTATCTAAAAAAAATTCCAAGAAAAAGACCGTTACCCCCCATAAAAAATAGTGTTCTCCAACCGCGCCACCCCCGAATTCCTAGCGTCTTATCAATTTTTCGCATCGCCGCGCATCGGCTGGCAACGACGATCCATCCCTAGATTACTCGCCGCTGCCCGTCACGTTCGTTCGCTCCCGCGCAACAGTTGCCCCCGTTGTACATCCCCCTGCTTCTGCCGTGTATACACTTCGCGCGTTGCGGTAATCAAACCCGCGAAAATTCGAAAACGAGACTCTTTTTTTTAAACATACGGGAAGCGTTTGACGTGCAAATCTCCGGCGTGACTTCGCGGATTGTATATCGACAGGCGCTTAAGGTTTACGAGATCCTAGGAGCTTTTAGTCCGCGCCGTTTCTTTCGTTTATTCGTCGAACGCGCGACACTTCCAGTATTCGTGTTTGTGTATATAGCGGATATAAATAATTCATCCGTCGACTGCCTATCCCGTGCGTGCGTTCGTATGCGCGAATTTCACGGACTGTTTCATCATTGCGAAGTCGATGAAATCGATAATTCATAACCGCGGGAAAGCGGGAGCCGCGTTTTCGCTTTTATTATTGACGGATTCTTCATTGAGAGAGAGAGGAATTTTATGAGCGCGCAGCGTTTGCAATTCTGCGAAGGAAGTAATGCTTTGCCTGCGTGTGCGGGGGCGGTTAATTAATGAATTTCCATTCTTTTTCTGGGCGACTGCGCAGCGTTTGGCTTTTAGCTTTTAGCGTGGCTTTCCATTCTGGCACTCAGGATTGTTTGAAGTTTTCCGACTTGTTTTCCGGGATATTTAGATGTGGGTTAGATGTGAGTATTGTAGTGGGTGCCCCTGTTACGGTGGATTTTTTTAAAACTAAGTAAGTTTGGGTTATTTAGATAAGAGACAGGTTGAGTGTGTTGTTTTAAACATTAATTGTCAAGATTGATTAAGATGTAGATGTTTGTTCATATTTATATTTAAAATCGCAATAGTTGGACTGTAATCTAAAAACAAGAATGAGGCTATTACTACATAATAGATATTCACTCAACTTTTTTTTCATACACGTCTCATGCTGACTTAAACTCATAAAAATCCTACAAAAATAAAAACTAGAACTAATCAAAGCATATTTATTAAAAGTTTTACATAAAATTACATAAATTATTTTTGAAGGATTTGAGGGCCCTCTTTCATGAAATTTACAGAGCATCCGAATTTTCGATACATATTTAAAGAATTCACACTGCGCATTTAAGTAAATAAGTTCATTTTAGGAAATCACTTGTCCATAATTCTTTTAATAAGTTCGTTGTAAACTTAATAAATACAGTTTTTATCAGTTTTAACTAATATACATAAATAAAATAATCAATGATACGAACAATTTATTTTGTTTTTAAGCCAGGTTTTACACAATTTAACTGTAGACTATTTTTTGAGAAAAGGCATTCATGTAAGTAAGCCAGACAGCAAAACTAATAGCAGAATAGAGTTTCTGTTACATTCTTTTTTTTTAGGATTTGTTGGAAATTGATCTTCAACGAACCAAGTTGTTGCCAGTAGTATTCATTTATTTAATACTCGACGTTTCGGAGGATTTTCTACCTCCCTTATCAAGACTGAGAAAATGAACAAATTTTTATACAATATAATTAGATGTTATAAATTAATATAAAAATATGAAAAACCGAGTAGGCACAAGTACACACCTTCATAAACAATACTAACACATTTACATGGTTACGCAATAAAAATCTGTAGTCATCGTTGTTGTGACTAAAACGAAAAATAAGTGTGTTCTGTTAAATTCATTTGTAATAACTATAGTAAATAAATAATATCCTCTATCATAGTAAAAACCTAGTTTTTAATATTTATAAAAATTTATAAAACGTTCTCTATCAAGCTAAAATTACGGCAGGAAAGAATAAATTTTACACAAATTTACGTTACTTTTTAAAGTTCTTTAATTAGCTCTCCTCAAAATGCTATTTATTTTGGTCGAGGTTAAAGTATTTCTATACAGGGTTTCAATTATTTATAAGCTGATTCTTTAATAAATTATTAACAGGTATATAGTTAAATTTCAATTCAGAATATTCGGTTCTTGACATTTGATTTTCTAGTACATGTGAGAGAGTTGATCCATTAATTATCTTTAACGAAATATCGATTCGTAAAACAAGAATTAACTCTTACAGAAGTGCACTAATGCTCAACTCGTACTAAATACAAAAACTTAAAAATTTTAATTTTTATTAATATAAATTCCATGTTTTACTTTTTTTCGTAATCACGGAAAAAGAGATATCACACAAGACATAATCTTAAATTCATTATCAAATTATGACACAGTTTAAATAGTTGACACATGTTCAATATCATTTTCTGCGACTAGTTGTACATCAATTTCTAATTGTCTTTAATTTTTATAGGCAAGTTCTCTAGATTTGCATGATACGGCTAAAGATTGACATCAGTCGGCAATTGAGTGTAAAATTTTTTAACTCCTGCACGTAAAAAATGCAAATCCTTATATTTTTCTCGGGTATCGGAAGAAGCTGATAATATCACTGTTGAATTTTGTTCTGCATTGAATGAAAGTGTCTTCTTTTATTAGTATTTTTAACAAAGGATCTTCCTTACATAAACTTGTTCTATAATATAAAAAGTTCTTTGATCTTTAGATCATTTTATTCTTTTCATATTTCTTTTTAATAAATTCTTGCTTTATTTTCATTTTGATATGTAAAAACGATTGAAAATAAATCTTTAAAGTTATTTACCTTCTGGAAATATTTCAATTATTTCTAAACATATTACTTTTGCACCTTTTACTAAATCTTATTAATCATTCGAGTATTGTAATTGACCATTAGTCATTTTTCGACTTTCCTATAATTGCATGGTCTGCATCTTATTTCACATGTGTATAAAGTAATTGAAGAGAGTTATAATCTTCACAATTTTGTCTCTCATGAATACGAATAAGTGGTTTTTAAAATTAGGCATAAGATGTATTTCTTAATTAATAATTTATAAAAAATATTTTTATAAAAAAAAACTATAATATATAGTCAACGTCGCAGAATTATTGGATACCCAGTACATTCTTAGCACTATTTTGTGAAATATAATTAGATGAACCATGTAATTTGTACTTTTAAATCAGACCCATTGGGATTTATGGATAACTAACGTTTTTAAATAACACATACCAGAAAAATAAATCTTAAAAATTTTATTGTTGCTTCAAACCTCAAACTTTAAACGTTCTTCAATGGAGAATAGTGTTAACGGTTAACCAATATCTGACATTGAGAATTTTGGAATATATTATTTCCTATACTATTGACTATCAATAGATGGTGTACCATTTGCTAGTAGTTCGGCAATATCGATTGTAGCATGGCCGATGCAAAATAGTGTAATACGACGAATTACGACACATATTTTAGAGCAATAATAAAGTATGTTTCATTTATTTATCGTTGGTTGAGTAAGCAATTATAATAAAACCCACAGTAACTGAAATTCATAGTAAATATTTCAGAGATAAAATTTGCAGAAATTGAAACAGTGAGATTGTCTAAATATGTATTTAACTTTTAACTAACAGTATATTACAATTATATGTTAACATTATAGAGAAAGAGCAAAATAAATTTCCTTCATTGCTCTATAGATACATATTTCTAAAAATTAAATATACGCATTTAAGAAGTTAACCATTTTCGTGTGATTTATCGTAAGCACCGAATGAATATTCGAAACCTCTAATTTATTTATTTCATTTCTTGCTCGTAAAGTATTCGCATCAGGTTTCATAGAACCGAGCGTGATAATTATTTTTTTTTTTCATAAAAGTGTACAAGCTCTCTCAAAGTCTCAAAGCTACAACAAATTCACGAGCGGCATAATTATTCCTATGCATAATTCCAGATGCGAAACTCTCTAAATTTCTTTTAGAAAAAAATTTGCGTTTTAAGCAGCTCCCCTTTTTTTGGTAATGAATGTGTAAACTCACGCGCCACTCGGCGAACACGAGGCCTTTTACTTATATTTTTTTTCCTTTCAAAATAATCTTTGTAATTAAAGAAGTGAAATTATTTCTTTAGTGTGTATAATTGGTGACAAGAAATGTGGAGCGCGCGTTAAATTGCTTTCGGCTCTCTCGCGATTCATAATTCAAAGTCAGAAAACGTCACCGCGCGACGCCGAAAAAAAGGGTACATACATGTATCAAAGCTACGTAAGCCAATAAATCCTTCGTCTCTTATTAAACATAATCCGCGTATTCCGTGACGCTTAATGGAAAGCCCACGATAACAATATTCCTCTATACCATACCCATAAAAAAGAAACTCTTAAAAGCACACTATCTATAAGTTTAAAAAATTTTTATACCTTTAATAGTTTCCCAGCTATTTTTTCAAAGAACCTCGCCAAACTTTAGTTATACCTCGCCTCTAACTTCGGCGTCTATACACAAACGCCAAGAGAATCTAGAAAAATATCGCTCTCCCTTGCGCACTCGAATATGACGTGATCTGGCATGTTTTTTGCAAGCAACTTCGCCGAGGATAGGTACACACGCGAGGGAGAGAGGAAAAAAGAGAAGAGCTCACCTTTTTCTCCCCGGGTCCTTTTCCCGTCGCGTCCCTTCCGTGAGTGTGTTGGTCTTCGTACTCGAGAAAAAGCGAGAGAGAGGCTAGCTTTTTTTTCCTCCAGAGAAGAGGGCTGGTCAAGGCCGCTCGGCGATATCGCGATCGTCCCCGGCGTAGTAGCTGTAATTAGACGCTAATTAGACCGTTCCCTGCTCGCGCAGGCCTATAACTATTTTAAAAAAAGAAAGCAGCGCGTCGGTATTTCCATTATAGCCCGGCATACACACACACACACACGCATAATTCTCGGGGAAAATGATTTCGCTAGTTCTCGCTTAGCTATATCGATTAGTGCAGGCTTGGGGAATTTATCGGAAAATGTTTAGCGCGCATCGGCGGCTGTCGGTCTGCTATCTCTCGCTCGAATTAGGCTCGAGGGTAGAAGACTGCTGCTGCAAAATAAATTGCGCACCGTCTCGATGGAACTCGAGGGTTCCCCGGATTGCGCGAGAGAGTAACTTCGAGTGGCTTGTTTTTGTACCTCCGAGCGACGAGCCGGCCCCCTTTCGAGACGGCTTTTCGCCTCTCTGTGTATATGTATATAAGAGCAGACGAAACCGGGGGATCCCGCGACTCTGCGGATCTGCCTCAATTAAACTTCAAAATGCGCGCGCTTATCGCCCCCCCCCCCCCCCCCACTCGAAATGCCGCGCGCAGCCCTTTTTTCCTCCCCCGTAGTTTTAAATATTATAAAAGTTTTTATCTCGGCTCGTCGGCGTATACCGAGAGTACACAGACTCGCGGAGTGTAGTAACCGTACCTTTTTTTTTACTTTTTCCTCCTTCTTGCAGATGCTGCAAAGTGTGCGCACGAGTAGAGGGCGAGCCGTGCGGCGGCTTGTTCGGCTTCTCCGGCAGGTGCGCCGTCGGGCTGCAGTGCTTAATTAAGAATTTGGTGCCACACCCGCGCGACTCGGCGCTAGACGAAGGCATTTGTACAAGTAAGTGATTCTCTTTGCTCTCGCTTCTTTCTTCTATATATTTTTTTTACTCTTTGGTTTTCTTTTTTTGTTTTGCCTTTACCTAATGAATTTAAATGCGCTTTAATTGCTGTTTACCCGGCTCCGGGGGTTTTATGCCCTCGGGTTTATTAATGGCGCGGACTTTGGAGTCTGGTTTGTTATTTAAGAGCCGGACTCTCTTTTTTGCGCTGACGA
Organism: Eupelmus urozonus; assembly: GCA_900480035.1. Taxonomy (NCBI): domain Eukaryota; kingdom Metazoa; phylum Arthropoda; class Insecta; order Hymenoptera; family Eupelmidae; genus Eupelmus; species Eupelmus urozonus. The sequence goes on from UELX01000988.1 coordinate 37,489, forward strand.
ATTTAAGCGGATTGGTGAAACGACGACGCTAGAGGGCGCGCTCGGCTGGGTCGTTTTTGAGGATCGCAGAGTGTCGGTTGGATGTATTACGTAGTTTAATTTAGCGATTTAGTTTTGCCAGGATTGAAAGCGCCAGACTTGGAATTTGAATGTTGCAATTTATTTGCGGGGGAGGGGGGGGGCGGCTTTTGCCGGAGGAGTTCCACTTTAAGTTTAATGATTTGAAAGTTACTATTTGATCATGTAAGGGATTGAGGAAGTGCTTCATATAGAATGTAAATCTGTTTAAAGTTTCTCCCGCGAGCCTCCTTACATAATAAATTATAGTTTTAAAATTTTAACATGTGTCAGTTCGCCGCTGAACTATTCGAAATTAACATACCATTTGTGTATAGTAACGACGCAAAAAGTTTCAGCGCGCTCGAGCAGCCGCCTCCTCCCCCGAAGTTTACCCAAACTTTTATCAGCAACATGCGAACGCTTTCTTAAACTTTCCCGTGTGTTTTACTTTCCAACCGACAGCGAACCTTAACGCGGCCCGGAAAAAGGATCGAACGCCCGCTATACGCAAATCAGATCCAATAACAGCCGTCATCCCTTGCAATCAGGCTCCAATCATCGCCTTTCATAAACCCACCTACACCCAAAACATCCGTCACCTCCAATCCCTACACCCCTCCAAAACCCATCCAGCAACCGGAATAAATCAAAGCTTCCTCTCCGACACCCCCTCCTCAAAACCCTTGCAATCCCGAGCTCCTTACACTCGCTCTCTCTCTCTCTCTCTCTCTCTCGGCGAAAAGAACGCCGAGGCGGGCGGCACGAGATCGAGTCGCGCGATTACGTCGAATCGTTATTGCAGTCTCTCTCTCTCTCTCTCCTAGCCGCGAGATTGCGCGCACTCTCCGAGTGTGTATTATACCCGGGAAACGGAATTCGAGGGGCGCGCTTGCTGTGTTTAACGCTGATAGGGAGAGCGACATCGCGCGCGCGGGGGAGAGTGCTCTGCTCTGTATTCATGGAATATCGCGAGGCGAGGAAATCCAGGAAAGAGAGAGAGTAAATTAGTTTAGCTTCCGGATATTTACGCTAGCAGTGGCAGCAGGCGCGTATTAAAGTGAAAAACATGAATAAGTAAACGCGGGGCTGAGCTTTTTTTTATTTGCGTTCGGGGAGCCGGTGTTTGGGTGATAAGCCGCGGCTGGGATATAATTAGCGGGGCTTTGGTAAAAAAAAGTCGAAGCGTGATTCGGTTTATGACTCGTAATTATTTGCAGGACGCCTGGGGAGAGCTGGAGCTTTGACGAAATTTGATTTGGCTCTTAAAAACAAACGGTTAGAGCGAGACGCTCCAGATAAGCTCGCGCTCGCGACTTTACGTTTGAGAAGCCCCGAGCTCGCTGGAAAGAAACTCGCTCCGCGTAATGCGTACTTATTTTTGACTTATCTCACAATTACCCGGCGTGTCTCGGAATCGTCCCCAATTTATCGCGGCACCGTCGCGGAGTTATAACTCGTCTTGCGCATCGCCCGCTATGTCGGATGAAGCGGAAAAATGTATCCCCCTCCGTTTTTTGCGCTATCTTTTTTTGCCCGAACGCTGTATAAGTCGGGGGTGTCGCTGTCCCCGCGAGCGTATATACATTCATGGGCGCTTCATCTTTTTGCCGTCAAAAATAAAATTTTTTTCTCCCGCACTTTCGTCGCGGGCTCGGTAATAAAATATTACACTCGGAGATAGTTCTTTCCGCTTAATTGGATTTTTCGTCGCCGAGATTTAATCAAGCAAGTCTAATTAAATATTTCGCGTGTACAGCGCACCGGCCGAAAATACACGTGCGCGCGCCAGGCGATATTTGATTAAATTAAAAAACGGTTTCTACCCCGCTCTGCACTTCGGCTCGTCCCGCGGGCGTCTGACTGAGCGCGACAGTTACTACTGCGTCGTTTCATTAACTAACAGGATTTCGCTCCGCCGTTTGCTACGAAAATATAGAACAATGTCAGAAAGTACTGGATATAATATTGACTTTCATTTAATCCAAGGATAAACCTAGTTCACTATACGCCGGCTCTTCGAATTAATCAAAGAAATGAAAAATTAAGAGGTCCGATTGCTGATGCATCAAAGAGCGCGCCGTAAAGGCAGAAAAAAAGCGCTGGTGAAGGCCGAATCTTTGTAGCGTTCGAGTATACATAAGCGAGTGTGGATCGGGATCGTTAAAACTAACGCTGGAGACTTTTGCGCTCGTTGTTGCGTCGTCGAGTGAGTTTTTGACCTAAAAAGCGCCGGGCGTGTTTATGTCAGTCAAACGTTTAGCGGCTGTTTCGCGGCACGCACGCGACTGTGATTTGAGGGGTGGGGGCGAAAAAACGAGCTTAAGCCGCGGCACAGAGGCGTTTTAGAGCCGCTGGTTAAGTGTCTTGTGTGGTTAACGAATCGTTTTGTTGGCTGCCGAATAAATTGACCTGTTAAGGATTAGCTTACTCGGAGGGGTGGTTTTTAAAATAAATGTTTATGTGAGTTATGTGCGCTTTTGCTTTTTTAATCAGGGGGTTTGATCAATCTTTATTTTCTTTTGCAAACCCGCAGGATATTTTATTTATAAAATTATTATTATTTAAACATAGAACGTATACCAAGCCAAAAATGTTTGGCAAAATTATAATACTTGACAGTAAATTAACTGGAAAAATCGTCAGTCAATCGTATTAAATTCCTACAAAATTATAGTAATTTTTTTGTTTTTTCTAGTCTTCAGCAACTTTACTGTCCAGTGTTGCAATTTCCCTAAAGATTCTTCTCACAGTGTATCAAAATCTCTCACTCATCAAACTACACAAAACACCAAAATCACCCAACCCCAAAACAAATTCCAAAATTACCAAGAAAACGCCGTTATTAACTTTCACACTCGAACTCGCTCACCTCCCATCCCCCTCCCCTAATGAATCGATACCCTCCACTTTTCTCAAACCAGCCTCAAAAGAGCCTCCCAACCCTCGTCGCAAAATTACGTACAAAATTAGCCGCGCGCGCGGCCCGCCGAGAGACAGAGGAAAATAACGATCGAGTTATTCAAACTACGACCTGCCCCCCCCCCCCTCGCGAGATACGCGAGCAATTTTCGAGCGATACTCTCCCGACGGCGCTCGTATACTCGAAGGGTGGCGAGGGAGAGAGAAAGAGGCAAGGAAATCCGGAATATTCGAAGCGTTTAACGGAGAAGCCGACGGGGGGAGGGGGGAGCTTGCGGAGTATATACATATATATCGTCGTTACAAAGCCATTGGCTGTATTTTACAGAGCAGGGGGATAACTGGAGCGCGCGTGTACCTTCGGGAATAAGGGAGCAGCCGAGGGTGGCGGAGAGAATGTACACGTGCTGGAATAAGCAGGTAAAGGCGGACTCATACATACGCCTCGGCTCGTTCTCGAAAAAAAAAGCTCGTTAAAAATAATTAGACTAGATGACGCGGGGGTGTGTGTACACGCATCGACGAGAGGGAATATTGAATTTGAGAAGCCACGTCGCAGCTCTCTCTCTCTCGCGGTCTACATAATTCCGCGAACTCTCGGTGCAGCTCTAGATATACGTAGACGCGCGGCGTATCGAGCTCTTTACAAGGGCTTGCGGATATATAGTCTCGAGGCTGCACATCTCGAGCGTCGCGCGCGAGAGGAGATATAATTAACCTCAAATTGCGCGCGACACAAGCTTCCAATTATACGCGCGACGCGCACGCATAAAGCGATGCTAATTCCCGATGCCTGCGAGCCCGTAATTTATATACACGCATAATCCGGCTCTCCGTCAGGGATGGATATTGGTATCGACGCGCGAGAGATGAAAATCTTGTAATGGGAGCCGAGTGGCAGAGAATTCGGGTATATAGCTGCGGGTACGAAACTGTTGGTTATGCGCGCGCTATGGTTTTTCCGATAGGACCGTGGAGTATATAAGTGATAACGGCCTTTCTCTCTGCGTATATACGTATATACTCTTTCCGTAGCTCCGCAAACGAGCAACTTTTTTCTCCGTATCCCTCGTCTCGCCTGACACTCGCATTTGGAGAGCTCATTCCCAGCCGAGGAACAAAAAAACATAACAGCCTCCGGCAAGGATAGCAGCGCGTCTCGGCGAAATAAATTATTTACCGGGAGGGCCGTCTGTTGCTCCGATAATTGCGCGAATCTGCATATTCCGCGAACTTTCCTACACCTGTACTCACCCTTCCACCCCCGCATTTGCATATTCGCGTGCCGCCCCCGCGTGTGTCGTCGTAGACGCCAACTTTTATCGCACCTAAATTCTATTGTCCCGTGAATGCAGCCCCGCGCGTTTCTCCGTTATATATATATACACATACGCGCGTGTTGCGCCCGCGGATTACAGTCGCGTACAGAGGAGAGCGCGTCAATTGGATTGTGAAATTCAATTAACAGCGCGGGGCCGAGTTTCCCGGGGCGCGAGAGAAAAATACAAGGCCGAATAATCGATGCGAATATGTAGAAAAGGATCGCGAGGGGCCGACGTGTAATTTGAATTACATGGGCCATTCCGCGTTGACAGCGAGGAATGTTTTTATTCCTGGGACGATTTTCGGGACGTTTGTACTTGGAGATTAGCCGGCTGTTGGATTTTTCGATGAAAGTCAATATTTAGCTGTATGCGCGACGGTAATTGTTATTTATAGAGGTATTATTGAAACGTCTTTGTAATTATTCGCTTTTTTACATTCAAACACGTAGAAAGCGAGACGAAGGTCATTTTGTTCGTTTTAACGGCACGCGCGCGCCTTTCGGAGCATTCGATTTACGTCAGAAAAGCCCGCGACGACTTTTACAGCGCGTAAAAGTTCACGTCAATTATGAGCGACTGATAAACGTAATTTATTTAACGGCGCTCTCGCTCGCCCCGGGCGCTTTCGTATTTACAGACATGCGCCGCTGTACTACGGGGAAGATCCGTGCCTCCGATTTGACCCATATTTTTCTCTCTCGAAGAATATTAAATTTCCTTGTTTTCTGTAGATTATCTAAATTTTAAAAAAGGGCTTTTACAGCGCGAGGAGAAAGTCGCCGCACGCGCTTCTTGGCCGGACGAATTTAATTAAAGCCAGCCCCTTAGGTGACACGGTATTTTATTCGAAAATGCATGAGAAACAAAAAAGGAGCGGTGTCTTTGTGCTGGGGCTGGAAAGACGATGGCCCGAGGCTCGTCGTCTGATTAGCCGATAAATTTTGTTGTCGGGGGTTATGAAAAAAATTTTAATTCCACTTTATTTAAAGCGCATTTGAGCTCGGCGAAATTTTTTGCATTAGCGAGAAATGCTTTGGCGAGAGGAACAGTATTGTTCGGTTGATTGGGAAAAAGACCTGAATTCAGAGTCACACGAGACAGAATAACAAAAGTTTCCATTGTAATACAGATTACGTTAATCCTAAATTGACTTTGCAACTGACTTTGCGAGGGATTCAGGCCTGACTATTTTGATACTTGCGTAAATGAGTTTAAAGTGCTTCGCTTGCGAAATTAGTTTTTTCCTTTATTTTCGGGCTTAGCCCCTCTAAAAATATCACTATTCAATCATTCCTCCGTAAATTTTCCTCTATTCTTCTCTCAACAACATATTTTTGCAGGCTCTAAGAAAACTCTCAAGTTTTGCAAAATTTCCTCAAGAACCTTAAAAACCCATAAATTCCAAACTTCCCTCTCTCACCTATCCCACCCCCTCAAACCAACAAAAACACAAACAACCCAAAAAAAAAACAGACCACCCACAAAACAAATAAAACTCCAGCATGCCTAAACGCCCAAAAAATGATCCCCCTCCGCCCTCGCAAACCTAACTCAATGAAAAATGGTCGTTGGGGGAATTACAGAGATTCCGGGGAGGACGCGTCGGCGGCACTGTCCGCGCGGCCCGAAACTTTCCGAGCCCGGCTGCAACTTGGTGGGCGAGGGATCGACGGAGGCAGCCGATCAGGATGTTGGCAGGTGCGTCTGCGGACATCCGGTGCTCTGGTGCCCCGAGGAACCCGAGCCGTATACCTACAAGACGAGGCACGAGTGCGAGCTCAACCTAGCCGCGAAGATGGCGTACGGTGAGTATATATGGATTTGGTTTTGCGGGTTGGATCGATGGTAGATGGTTGGGGAGATTGTTGGACGTTGGAGTGGAAAATTTGAGGTTTTAACTGTGGAATGGTTAAGTGGAGGGGAAAATAGACGGGGAAAAAGTATTGGGTTAACTAAGTAACTTTGGCTAAACTTTGTCTAAACTTGGAAGTGGATTAAAGGGAGTAGAGTTTGGAAAAAGTTGCTCTTTTTGAATGGCTTTGCAGGGGGTTTTCGAAATATCGGCTTTTTGTGGCTGTGGACTATTTCAATTTTCAATTTAACGGTCGAGATGTTCAGCCATAATTTATGATATTCACGTTGAAATAGTAATTTTCTCCCATTGTTTATACATTTAGTGCACTTGAAACAGTCTTCGATGAACTACCTCGCCGGAGGCTTGAATTTGAATATGAAATATTCCTTGTGCTGCAAGTAAATTGACTAATCAACTCGAAACTTGCCAGGGGAGTTATTATGATAATTGGAAAATATTTAAGCATTCGTTTTAGAAAATATAATTTTATATTATATCTAAATTTTTATTTATTAATAGTAGCAGTTCAAATATATCGTCATAAGCTTTAAAATTACAGACCGAAATTGAAGTAACTCTCGTAATACAACAATAACTTAAAAAGAAAAAAAAAAAAAAAAACGGAAACACTCAGTGATAAAAATAGTTTTTTAATTAAAAAAGAAACTTCTCAGTTTTTAACAAGGTCAAGAAAAACTCGGCTTAATACCCGGCAAAAATAATAAAGAAAAATTCTTCCAGATATCACTTGTCTGCACCGAGTGGGACTTGCACTGCTCTACTTGTTCCAATTATTGTTGATATTATCTGGGAAATCAATAATCTATATTTATAAAAAAATTTTCGCGCTCGCATCGAGCCTGAAAAATGCAATTCGCTTCATTTTAAAATTCGTCAATAATTAAAAGCCGGCTCGCTTTTATCAATGCAAACAACAAATAAAGCAGTCCTGATTTAAAAATTAGCAAACAAATTCTTTTTTCCGCTCCTCATCGCTATCGCTGATATTGATTAATTCAACAAGCTTATCGCCATAATTCACGATAAGCAATTAAAATAAACGAGCAGCTACGCAAACATTTCAACATACGTGCATTTGCAAAATCCATCTCGAGCATAAAAACAAAAAAAAGAACGTTCAAGAATAACGCATTTATTTCCGTCTAACGAAACACGCGTGCACATATCAGATGCAAAAATCAAAGTTGCCTCTCCACCCAGCCACACACACGCTCTCTCTGTGAAAGTAGGGCAAGAAAAGCAAGTCACTCGTTGGTCAAAGCTCGGTCGTACGCGCGGCAAAGGAGACAGCAGCAGCAGCGAGCCAGCAAAGAAAGAATGGCTCGCACAGAGGCAAGGACAAAAAAAAAAGAGCGCCAGCAGAATAAAAGTTGTGTAAGCCGTAAGAGGACGCTCAAAAGAAGTTGGCGTGTTTCCTCGTCAATGCGCCCCGCTGCCACCGCATGTACACACGCGTACACAGAGAGAGAGAGAGTAGCGCGAAGGGACAGAACAATGGGCCAGAGACGCTGCGCTGCTCTTGTTTTTTTCTCTTCTTTCCCGTGCTGGTCTGCACCTCCTCGGGATATCTTTCATTTCGCTCGGCAGCAGCGCCGCCGAAAGATCAGAGCTCTGGCACAAAACACTCCGGCCGGCCGCTAATGAAAAGAAAATATAAATAGAAGCCGGCCCGCCGCGGAAAAGCCCCGGCAAGTGTGCCGTTAATGAGAAAACGACGTGAGGCTCGAATGTTTTTTCTCGCCACTGGGCTTTCTTCCTGCCGAAACTCTCCTCCTCGTCCTGTATATATCACGGACACACACGTACAAAGCTCGGCGACGGAGAATAAGCAATTAACCGTACGCGCTCCCCCAGGTGGAGAGAGAAGAAACTTTGCCCTTTCTTCTCTTCCTCGCTTTTTTTTCTCCTCGCCGACTGCAAGCTCGTAAATTTGGAATCACTGGCGGGAGAAGAGAGCGAGCCTCGGTTTATTAGCGAGAGCCAGGGATGACGTTGGACGGGACGATAGAATGTCCTGGGGACGGACGTTGTGCAGGGAGGAAAAAAGGGAATCGAGAAGTTCGCGCGGGGCAAAAAAAGGTGAGAGTCGTCCTGAGGGAGGAGGGGGGAGTATCGGCCGAGTACTAATGTCGCCGCTGGAGAAAGAAGCGCTGTAATGGGGAAACTTTAATTAAGCTGTAATGAAATATTCTTTTTGCGCGCGTGTGGGATTCTTTCCGATGACGCTGGGAATTCCTCATGCGTCGGTGGTATATTTTATTCGATGGGTATGATATTCAGGTGGATTATTTATTTCTCAGACTGCAACCGACACTTTTTTTTTTAGATTTTCGCAGAAATTCGATGAAAGCCGATAGAGCCGAGCTTTTCGATTATCATCGGTCCTTCGAGCCGAGAATCCGTCGAATCAGATTTTCCTAAAACGATTATCCGCGAAACAGGGTTATACAGGCTCCCTCTCAAGCTCTCTCCGCCTAACCAAATCAGCCCACGGACGAATTAATATAAAACTCAGGAGCGAGAGGTGGCACATCGGTGACGAGACTTGATTAAAAACCCTCCTCTCACCTTTCTCCTGCAGTTACATAGACTCCGGGGCGCGCGCGCGTCTCCGGTATTCCTTGTCCACGCGAACTCGCAAGTACGTAGTACAAAAGTAAGTTACTTTGTTACAGAAAGTTAAATTCGATTCGGGAGGGGCCGCGCGCAAAAGTTTAATCGCGTAAGTACTCGAGAAAGAGAGAGAGAAGGAGCTTTCGCACCTTAAAGGGGGTGAGAAAAAGGACAGCTCTGACAGGCCCCCCTTAAAGTTTGCTGCAACGTGTGTGTGTGCGGGGGTGGATCGCGAATTGGCCGATCGAACTGTATATCCTGCATGGAGATGATGTCGGGGATTAGGCTCTGGGATGCAGTTTGTAAAATAGAGGAGCTTGCAGACGCAAGGAGCGAGCTTTTTGATTTTTCGAGCTTTTTTTCTTGGTAGGATACATTACTGTGGACTTTGAAGCTTTACTTCTTTTTGTTTATTGCGAGCGGTGAAAAAGTTACGCTTTTGCGCGAGCGGCTTGTTTTGATGCCGTATCAAATTGCCGGGAGTAAATGCGGAGCTTAATTAAAAAGCTCCAGCCCCGTTTACCTTTACGCTCTCGATACGTCCGGTACTTTCTCCCACAGCAACGATAAATTTTCATCCTTCTAATCGCATTAAAAATTTTTTCTACAAAAATATCCAACCCTCCCGGAGTTCACGCACGGCTGAATCAGCCTGATCACGCGGCCCTCGTAACTCAGCGTCATCATCTCTCCCTGCGAATCATTTCTTGCCCTCTCGCGCTCAACCATCCCCCCCACACTCGCACACACATTCACCTTGCGCGCTCTCAAAAGCCCTGACCCAATTAACTTCTCCGTGTCTCTCTCTCCCCTTTTCAGCCTTTTTATAGACATACCCTATATTCACAATTCTCGAGAGCCGTCTCATTCCCCTTTCCGCGTAGCCGTCCTCTCGGCGTGCGTTCGCGCGTGTCCTGATAGGATCTTTCAGCTTCCGCGCGCAGAGAGCTAGCATAGGGCGCAGGAAACGGCTGCATGCGCCTGCTTCGTTTACCGCGCTGTCGCGGCCAAATTGCGAGAGCTGCCTGCGGAGGCAGGTTCCGGGCCCTCTGGAAATTTAAAGCTCATTATCGGGAGGCGCCGGGCTGTTAATAGAGCTGGATGTATATTGCGGGGGTTGTGGAGGTGGAGCGAGGCCGAACATTTGATCTTTGATCTTAGATGGGAGGTTGGATTAGGTGGATGGTTTTTTGGGGTTGAGGGGATGGTTGAATTATGGAAATTGAAGGTGGAACGTTATTTGAGCGCTGGTTTGATATTGTGGTTGTTTGGCTGGACGATGGTTCGGTGTGGGTATGTAGAGGTCGAGTTAATTTTGAACAGCAGCGAATTGATTAAACATGTTTGTTATTAATATACGATAGTAATAATGTAAATTCACTTTAGATCGATGCCAAAATACGAAACTCCGCTTTCGAAATCCCGATATCTTTTAGTCCTCTAAAACCCAGTTATTAAACGATATCCAATTGAGAATCTAGAATCAAAGCAAAAAACCAATGCGCCATTCGCATTTACAACGCCGGCCGCACTATTCACCCAAATAATCATAAACCGGCAATACTCGCCATTAAAATTCCCGACAACAATTCAGACCAGCCACCACTAAAAAAAAGACAGCCTCTTCAAATAAAAACCAGCCGGTCAAACATGTCGCCAGGGAAAATCAAAAACTAGTTTATGACACGCGCCGCTCGCATCACTCCCATATATACACCCACCTCCGCTCGCGTCTCGATCCAATCGGCTTTTTGCCCGTCAGAACTGCTGCCTCGGCTTACATATACATACAGCCTCACCAGGGCGAAGCAGACACACAGGAGCACGCGAAAAAGCGATGATTTTTATTTGCTCCTGGAGATGGGTTCTCGCGCGAATATCGCCTCCCCCGGCCTCTAAATGGATTCGGACAACGGCTCCTTGTGAGCCGGCGCGCGAGAGGAATTGGAAATTCCTTTGAAGCCGGCTCTCTGTACACGCCTCTACTTTGCCTTTCTACCCCCCTCTATCTACTCTTGCGTTTAGGCACAGGCCGATGAGCATTATGCCAGCCGGCTCTTCGTTACGCCGTGTGTGTAGTCTATATATATATCGATTCTTGAGAGACGAGCACGCGAGACGTGTAAGTTTGATGTATCCCTCAGGTGGCCTCCTCTCTGTATACCTCTTTTTTCTTCGCGCCCAAGACTTGCCTCGTTAATAATAGCTCGAACGCGCTCGCCTTCGCCTCTGCGGGGAATACAGGCCGCTCTCTGGGGCTGTGTCTTTCTCTGTGTATACCTCGCCGAGGGATGTATACACACCGAATTTCCCAGTCCGCGGAAAAGCGGTGAGAGAGAGTTTCTTTATCGAGGGCTAATTGATGCGATTCAAGAGCTCGTTAGCGCGCGATTTTAGCTGCGGTGCTTTTTAAAAGCGTGCGTACGCATGCTTACATTACTTATATATGTATTACGTGATTTTATGTTGCGGGGGGATTCGCTTTTGAAATTTTTGAAAACGATGCGCTGGACTGCTAATTAGCGAGTGCGGAGCCGCTTATGAGCTGTAAATTTTTTAAATTAAAAAATTTCCAATTTCGCTCTCGCTGGGCCCTTGACCGACGCAAAGCCACTCGAGGGAATTTCGTAAGAGATAAAATGGCTACTTTATTTGCCGGCGCGGTTTCTGGATTTCTGGATTAACGAAAATTGCGACAGTCTCAAACCCGCGATTTATAGAGCTACGGCTATATTTCTCACTTTGGTTTCAAAGAAAATAATGTTGAAAAAAAGCTTCGAGCTATATACCTGTAATTTTTATCCTTTTATAAATCTACATCTGAATATACGTGACCTTTACATAATTAAGAAACTGACCTAAAGATTCAAAGAAACTTTATTAAGCATAAAGATTTTATCTGACCTACATTATAAATCAAAACAAGAAATTTTCCTCACGCAAGAATAATAAATTGAAAATTTTTTCCTCCTCCAATCCTTAAAATATACAGCCCTCACGCGGCTCGATATTTCAGCGAACCGATACGCTCTCAGCTTCCTATATATCAATTATCCTCAAGCTCTCAGTGATAATACGTCATTGCCGAGCGCGAGTAGCAAGAAAGGCGATTAAAACCCGGAATCGAAAAAAAAAACCTACGCGGCCAACTAAATGAGCCCTTTCAAATAGCTCTTGATTCATCTAGTGAACTCACCACGACCACTGCTCTTCTCTTTTTTTGGCACGGAAATGTATAGATACTCCGGCGTCCTCTTTCCATTATCTCGATTGAAACAAATTATGGCTCACGTGCGGTGGTGCGTTTTTCCGTTATTCTTTTTCCCTTTTGGACTTTCCGCTTTTTTTCTCCTTTTTTGTTAAGAAAAATTTTTCCGATCGTGATCTTCCGATGGCCAGCGCGCTGGGTTCCTTTCACTTCTCTTTTTTTTTTCAGCGAGCGGCGATTTTATGATTGGTTTTATCGGTTTTTCCGTTTTACACGGGCGGGGTTTATTGAAAATTTTAACATGAAATTTAATGCGCTGGAAAAATAAAAACGTACACAACCGCGACCGGGAGATGTCCTGATTTATATTTCAAATAAAGGAGCCGGTTGATGGTAAAAAATAGGTCTTTGAAAATAATATACCCTTTTGGGTTTAAATGAGCTTGTGCTTCCGATAACTCAATTAATTTCAACAACATTATCAGCTCTGTGCTCCTTCATTGTGATGTTATTGGCCGTTAAGCAAGCGAACCTGTCGCATAAAGCTTAAACACGTCAAAAATTTAACCGGAATATCGGAGATAAGGCGGAGACGCTGACTTTGTTATTTTCGCATCAATAAATCCGACGTTAGCCGGAGCTGGAAAAAAAAACTGATAACGCTGAAGTTGAGAAGTTTTAATTAAATCCTATTTCCAGTAGTTACCAACAATTTGTAATAATATCACCTTAATATTCACAGCACACGGAATAGAAATAGTTTAAACGAACAAGTTATTAAAAGTTAACAAAAAGTTTTAGCTGTATACTAATTATTAATCTGCGAAATTAATCTGGTAAAATTTCTCGCTTAACTTTGATTTGATTTAATTGTGGTTATTCTGCGAATTTCGATTGCCGGCTTGAGTTTCATCAGCGCTAAAGTTTTTTTTGAAAACTTTAGTTTTCATAAAATATTTGCTGGTATAACAATGGGAAAATAAGATAATATTGTCATGTACATTAATTAAAAGAGAAAATTTTTTGTTATTTTTCCAAGATTATAAGTGTTAACGAGTTTTCAGTTTATTTTTAGGGATTTCTATGGCAAATATCAACATTTTAGTTCTTTATATTTATGTAAACAAATATATAAGTGTATATTTACCTCTTAATTGCTTCCTATATTTTAACTTAAGTAGTAACAGTCCTTATAAACTGCTAATTCAAGTGTATAAACGTTCTAACATGGGTAATTGTTACAAACTTGGATTTGCAATTTAATTTTCAAGCATGAATTTAAACTAATGAAATTAAACTTGATCAATTTTTCTATTATTTCTTAATTTTTATATACAAACTAAAAGCGAATCAGAGAATTTAATTAATTTCTCATTTATACACAAAAGTTGACAAATTCTTAATGAGTTTCCACCTAGCTTTCATCAACCCAATTTTTCACTTCCACCAACCAACTATACAAAAAGTCCCAACTAATCCAAACAAACTACCCACCTTCACAGTAAAAACCAAAGATCCCATCTCGCAAATGAACGTCCAACCATCCGCAAACGCAGCCGTAACGACAAATATTTCAAATGTCAATTCGTATTCCGTGCGCAAGACACTTCCGGGCCGGCGCACACGTGCTTGCCAGCTCCCGAGCGCACGCGTAGATACGTGCGCGAGAGCTGGGGAAGTTGGCAGGCGCTCGGAGCGCAACGCATATTACGTGTTAATTTAATTTGTTTGCATTTCAGACGGACTATACGAGACAGCGGAAACTCCGACAGATAACGGTGAGTCGCCTTATTTAATTAGCTAACTTGGGCCGGGGCTGCTGCAAGCCACCTCCAAGCGCCAAGTTGCCCCCCCCCCCCCTCGAATCGTAATTAGGATTGTTTAGTGCTCATAGGCGATTGAGTTTAACAGATTAAAGTAAACTTGCCAAGGAATAATCTGAACTGAATTTAGTCGCTGCTGCTGCTGCAGAGAGTCTTAAGAGAGTGCGAGATAGACTGCTTATGGGCAGTCCTTACCCCCGGAGCTAGAGCTTTATACCGGCCCTTTTCATACAAAAGATATCGATCGGCTCAACTTTCGCATAGCTCTTTCTCTCGTCTTTTCCCCTTTTTTTTTTATCTTATAATAAAACTTTATCAAGCTGTACAGCGTGAATCTACAATTAAGTCGGGCCAGTAATGAATTTTCCACTGCCAGGCGCGCGCGCTCGCGCCGGATTATTTTCTTCTTCTCTCGCTCTCGCTCACTTTCTCTCTTTTTTTTCACCAGCGCCTAGCCGAGGCACAATGGCAATATTACGAGATTTGCGTAATGCGATTGGCTCGCAGCGAGAGAAAGCTGCGAGAGGGAAGTTGTTTGTTAATGACTTTGGCACTGACGAACGTCGTTAAATATGCGAATTTACGAGTGGCCCAGGCGCTTTTAACTTCGTTTCCTAGACAAATTAAACAGCTTTCCAATACGCCTTTTCCCCGAGTTTGTTTCGATTAATTTGCGGCTCGGGCGAATTATTTTATTTAAGAGAGTCTGGCCCACTCGTGCGGTGTCGGTTCGACTATAAGAGCGATTCGCTGTTAATTACCGTGTGATGGAAAAACACCGGTTTTCAAAATTTACTTTCCAGAAATCAAATTAAATCCTGATTCTATTTATTTAGCCGGTTAGCAAGGCAATTAAGTGCGCTTGTAGCATATTGATTGCTACTTTATTCACGTTAATAAATAAGAACGTGTCTCTTTTTTTCAGATTGTAAACAAATTTTTTTCAGCTCTTTGAAAGCGCGCGCGTTATGACTAGCTCTCCGCTTTACAAATCCTCCTTTACCCAAGCCATTCCCCTTTTTAGAACTTCACATACGTTTTCGAGGATTCCGTGAAACGGCATTCCTGTAACATCTGAACGCAGAGATATATCATAAGCTTCTGGGGCCGGGCCTTTCGTGGTCCTTTCCTGCACGTAGCGTAAGGAGGGCTTTAGATCTTCCAGACCGGAGATTTTTATCGTGACTCGAGGATGCGGCTCGAAGATGTTTTGTGCGGGCTCACGCGACGTGGAAAAAGAAGCAGAGCTAATTATGGCCATTGTTCTTTTATGCAGGCATTGTTTGCAAGGATAATAGATCCTTTAGGTGCTTGTCGAGCGGTAAACGATGGCTGGTGATCTAAAAACTTTCGAATAATGGACGATTTTTCAAATTTCATAAATATAGGAGATTTATGGCAACGGTTGTAGGAGCTCTGATTGAAGGTCGAATTGCGGTTTGTTCAAAAGTTATTCATAATTAAGAGAGTCAAAATTGGGTCGAAAAATTGACGAAACTTTTAATCTTGATTGTTTCGCGTTTATAGCCCTCGGTGAAAATTGAATCTATTATTTTGCCAGTTTAACAAGTTTAGCTTTTGGCCAATTTGCGAAATCTGGGCTAACTTTAGATTAAAGTGAAGCCTTTTTATAAACTGATCTTTAATTAGCGTTTCATTGGTAGAGTGTCACTGGTGGAGTTGGATTGGTTCAATTGTGAGTATTAAATATAGCTTTAAAGAATTTCATTTATTACAAATGGTATCAATAAATAGAATCAGCGATATTATTTTTGCGATCTTTAAAATTAAAACGTTCGTGATTCTCTAAAAAACACGTTCAAGAGATAAAGAATTAAGGACGAAGAAAAGATAGCTGGTGGAAACAGATTATAATTGAATTATGCAATGATACATATATAGATGAGTTCTACTTGTTTCTACTTCATTTGAAACGTTAAAAATACTTTTTTTTACAGCGACGGTCTATTTCGGTTAGAAAAACTAATTTCGATTCAAGTCCTTTTTAACTCCTTTTAACAACTTTCATCGATACCAGCTTTTAGTTTAAAAAAAGACAAGAATAAGAACGAAAATTTCAAGCGAAAATCTTTTATGAATGCTCGCAAGTACAGGAAAATGCAAATTCAAGTTTCAGCTTACTCGGTATTTTTCAATTTTTTATAAATATGTAAAATTTATCGATCCACAGAATTTATGAGCCATTACCGGTTTATTCTGTATAACGTGCAAAAGATGAGAGGATTTTTTAACGATTAGTATCTTTTAAATATTGACTTTTTGTGTGGGGGGAGAAAAAAAAAATTTATCGCAGCCAACTTGGATATATTCCAACTTTTAACAGATTTTTTTTCAAATTGATTTTAAACAGAGCCCGGGAAGCGCTCGGTGCAGTTTTTGTCCGCATATTTCCTCGTTGCCTTTTTCTTGCCCCTTACGACCCCTTCGAAGAAAAGTCATAAATGGAATCTTTATCGGAAAGCAGTCTGTCTGCACTCATCGAACTGCCAACTTGGAAACGAGTCTCTTCACTTTTACAGTGATAAAATTGTTACTATCAATCTAATATTTTATGAAGACGTACGGTTCGAACTTTTTTTTAAAGTGATTTTGTAATTGAATAGAGTTGCGCGCTATCTAAAGAATCTTTAATAATTTTTACGACGAAATATGTATTTTAAAAATAACATATACTTACATATATATATATATATATATATATTTCTTGACATTTCATTCCGATTCAACGAGTCTTGGCATTTCATTCCGTTCCAATACACTTTTCCATTTTAAATTGACCATATCGTTTCGTTTATTAAATGTAAAAATAAGAAACTTCCTGAACTATGGAAAAATGAAAAATTATTTTTTCACTTGTTTCTCTGTAAATTTTAAGCTCGATTTTTCGTCCGATTTTCATTATTGATAAAAATGTTTGTAATGGCAGGATAAAGTAGGTCACTTTTACCGAAACAAAAATAAGTCAGATAATGTTTAATGAAGAAATAAAATGTTTAATTACTAAAAATTATTTTGAGATTTTTTGCATATTATTATGAGT
>UELX01000989.1:0-54236 GCA_900480035.1 Eupelmus urozonus
TTTTAGTAGCCTGGAAATATTAAAGTTTCAAATATAAAATCATAATTTTTTTTAATAAATAATTGTAGTGGAATTATTTATTTAAACTCGTAGATTTTACCATTTTAGTTAGGGAAATCACAAAAAAGCAATATTTATAAATTTTCTGTCTCAATTTCAGCTTTATTTTAATACCTTAAGGGGATATAATATACGTTTAAATATTATTAAAAATCGATTATGAAATATTTTTAATAAAATTACGGAATCTTTTGAATCTAGAAAAATATATATTATATAATATAAAAGCTGTAGCGTTATAAAAACCACAACTTATCTCTTTCATAAATCTTGATAAAAAATCATTCCTACAAGAAATAATGGTAAAAAATGAATTATGTCGATTTTGGATTATTGTTTAGCAAAATAATGATATTTTAAATTTTTATGTTGTAAATGTTATAGATAACTAAAAACTAAAACTTTTTTTCATTTATATTTTCATTTCATTTTCTTTAATAAATTGATTTGAACTACGTGACAATAATTATCTTGCATTAGTTTTTTCTTAAATATTTTTAATATAATAAATACAGAATAAAGGTATATTATGCATGTAAACCTAATTTCAAAGCTTCACATAACATTGTCAATAAAAGTCAATAAATTTATGTTTCTTCCTTAATAATTCTTTGGAAACTATTAAAAACAGCAAATTCTTATAAATTTTAATTTTTTACTTACGGTTATCTAAAATAATTTGCTATTAATTAACTAACAGATTACTTATTTAATAAATTTATATAAATTTTTTTCAGATGCAGTCCTGCTTTTGAAGTCGTTAATTATTGCTTGTATTTATACAAAAAATTGTCTGAATATATATAAAAATATTTAAAAAATAAAGACTTGTTTTATTTAACAAAGTAGAGACTGTCAGAGATGGACAAACAAATAAAATAAATTCTGTAAATCTAAATCTAAATATTTTTTTAAACACAGTTTCTTTAATTCTTAAAATAGTAAAATGTATTTTAAATTATATTGTATTTCAAAACATTATATATTATATTGTGTAAACATTATTATTTTATTGTGTTTCAAATACTTTACAAATTTTAGTAAATTTATATTGTTTGTGGAGGTAATTAGAGTATGTTTATTTATCTTACGATAGTTTAATTCACGCTGTTAATCGAATAATAAATTGAATCAATCATCAATATATTATAATTATAATATCTAAAATACTACTTTTTTAAAATATATATTTTTATTACTTATTTTAAAAAGCGCAACTTAAATACTGTATTTAAAACACGGTCTAGTCCTGCCCACAACATTCTTGCAAAAAATTCATAAAACCAAACTCCCCACACCACAAACAACCCATCAACTCTTCCCAACAAATCCAACCAAACCACCTTATTTTCCAACGCACCAAATCGCCAACTTTCAACAAAACGCTCTCGTTAACTCTCTCGAAAAAACTGACTCAGCGAAAAATCTCCCTCCCGCATTAACACAAAACACACCGGCTGCCTATATCACCGCTCGCTAAACCAACACGCGGGCTATTATCGCCTCTTTAGCGCACGTGTTTAACCAGGCGAAAATAAAGCACACCCGCAACGTAAGAAAAAAAAAATGAATCATAAACATCGATATACGCGCGATAAACGCAAGACGGCGCGTGATTCATCGAGCGCCCGCGAACGCGCGGTCCCTGATCGTTTTCAAGATCCTTGAGCGGCGCAGCCTCTTTCGTGCGGCTTATATGGGCAAATTTCGAGCGCCGCCGAGGCGACGCTCTTGACCTCGCGGAAAGGTGCACATACGGTCGCCCGCTGCTTGATTGTACATTTTTTTTTTTTTTTTTTGGCGAGAGGGATTGAAGGATTTGGGTGTTTACGTATACGGTTGTGTATGGGTGTAGAATGTTTATGGGGATTGGAGGTGGGGAAGGGGTTTATTGGGTGGTTTTTACGATGGATAAGTTTAATTATTGTAATCTTGCGGGTAATTTGTGGGCGAAACTGGAGTAGATGGTTGAAATTATTTTTTTGAAGTAATTGTGGTTTAGTAATTTTGGGTTTGGATTGTTTGGTTTATTTTATTTTATGTGGCCGAGAAAGGATAACAGTTCGAGTTGATTACAGTACCTAAAAGAAAAAAGTAAGAGTGGAGATAGTGTTTTGGATAAATTCATGATTATGACAATCTGAAGTAATATCGGGATAAAACGTAGCCGGTTGCATTTTTTCTTCCTATTCAGATGCACTATAAAAACGAAAATGTTTTTAAGAAAAGTTATTTCTGAACTATATTGAGAGTTTGTTACATCATTTATAACCTTAAATTTAAATTTAGAAAAACTGACTCAATAATCCGTTTATTGGTTTAATACTATACTTGCTTCTCTGGACTATATTATCTATGTCTGTTACAAATGTGTCGACATAAAATTTCATTCTTTCCTTTTTATTTGACTACTTTAAAATGCAAAAATCTAGTTGTACCTAAAATATTTTGTAGGTAGGGGAGAAACTTGTTTGAAGTAATTTACAAGTCAGAAATTTTAAGAATCAAAAAAAAAATAAATCATAAGTTTGTTTAATTTTTACATTCTTGTATCCTCATCATTTTTCATGCATGCAAAAGCAAAAAATGTTGATATAACTGTTTTACTAACTACTTGAAACACTGTTTAATCATGTTTCAGTCTCTCTTATCTTCAAAAAGACAACTAAAAAATCAAAACATATGTTTCCATTCTCTCTTTATATTTATCTACAGCTTCTTATCTGACAATAATGAGTGATTCATCATTTCGCGATAATTAAATAAGATACTTTTAAATCCTTTCAACATTACCTTTTAAGGAAGCATTTATAGCTCTATTTATTTTAGTATAGATAAATAAAGAAACATTTTATATTGTGATACTTACAAAATACCACAGTTATAACTCATGCATGTAAGAATTATAGATGAGTGTAAGCGTAATTTTTAAATTTAATTTCTCAAGTATAAATCTATGGTTGACCGATAGAGTGTCTTTAGTTTATTATTTTTTTATATTTGGCTTTATTTACATTAACTAGATCATATTACCACTTCACAGTCGGTGCTTAGGTTAGCTAAGGTTATATCTATCAACGTAATTAAAATAATTATAAAAAAATTGAAAAACGCATCTTTTGAACCAATTTAACAAATACAAATTATTTTTTTATAAAGAGAAATAAGTGACTCTATTATTTGTCAAAATATTTAAAAAAAGATAATGTAGTACTATACATATTTAGTAGCAAACATGTTTTATTATACATTATTTTACTAACGTTTCGAAAGAAAACTTTCTTTTTAAGGCTTAAAATAAATATTTGGTATATTCACCGATAAAAAGTGTTGACAGAATGAATGGACACACATCTCAGAAATCAAATCATCTCAGTAGTCATGAATTGAAAGCATACCGACAGTAACGATCGAAGAACGTATCGTCAGCAATGTATCTTACTGAACTACACAAGTTAGATTGTTTAAATTTCATTTATTTTAATTCTCCTCTTTCATAAGAAAATATAAAAAAACGTATCAATTTTTAACAGATACAAAATTTAATACCAGGAACAGAAAAGTGCATGACAATTTCTTTCACATTTTCTCATGACATAATACTTAAATTCATGCTTGCTGAAAATATTTGCTTTTAAGAACTTTTTTTATAACAATGACAAAAAACTTAAATCCGTTATACAAGACATCGTAAGTGCACAATACATAAATTCCACGTAAATTATCAAAATCTTCTCTTAAAGTTTTTTAAGATCTTTACAAAGTAATTTATTATCACAACAAATATCTACAATGTGAAACTTTAATTCATACTCGCCATATAAATATTGATAGTGTACAACTCTTAAAGTGGTAAAAATATACTTGATTCCTCCTGCAGGGTCAAACACAGAAATTTAAATTTAATAAATGTTCGTAAGCTATCGGGGTAATAATTTATTTATGCATAAATAAAGCTGAGAAGAATACAAAAATTAATTTAAAATTTTAATTTATACCTCAGACTTGAACTATATGTATTCGATAGACATATATCATGTATATGTTTATAAACAGCATACTTATGTATACTGTACGAACGAAATATACTATATATATATTTGTGAATAATTATGAATAATTATTCCATACTTTATCTAGTGGGAAATTTGTAATGTTCTCTGGAAATCATCATTAGTTGTATAATTAAATTCACTAGTTTTTTTTTTAAATTGTAGAGGTACATTTTATTTAATCTACGTTCGCATACAAAAACCTGGAACGGAAAAATTTAATCTAATCCAACAAGTACATACATAGTTGCTATCAATAAATTTAAACAGTCATCCCCAAATCCAAATGCAGTCAACAAACGCTACATGTCTAAAATCCTTTTCGCTCTCAACCACCAACCCACCCAACACCTCCATTAAACAAGAAACTATCACTTCGCACACAGCATCTCTCTCTCTCTCTCTCTCTCTCTCTCTCTCTCTCTCTCTCTCTCGCACCTGACTCACCCGCGCCGCAACATCTCAAAAAGCGCGCAAACTTCCACCTCACGCATCTCAAGTTCAGCCGGCACATATCGGGCGGATTAATAACGACGGCAAAGCCGAACCATTTATAGAAATGCGACGAGAGCGCGGCGCAACGAGAGCGCCGGGCCATACTCTTCCAATCCGCGCTCAAGCCAGGAGAAAGAGAAACGCGAGCTCGACCGTGACACGCATTCGCACTCTTTCTCGTCGCGCGCGCGACGCATCGCTGATAATCGCGCACGCGAATTGGGGAAGCGAGCTTGAAAATCTCGAGGTCAGCCCGATTTACAATGAAAATTTTGCTCTGGATAGGTGTAAGGATGAGCTGCGAAGGAGGACGCGGAGAAGTTGAGTGGGTTACTTACGCGGATGGGTTTTTTTATTATGTTGGTCTTTTTTGGGTTTATTTGGGTTGGTGATGTTTTTTTTTTGGAGGATTGTTTGCGAGTTTGATGTTTGGAGATTTTTTGGTGAGGAATGATTGATTGATTCTGGGATAAGGAGATGCGGTTGCTGTTGATGATTAGACACGTATTATTTAGCGCAGATGCAAAATCGTGCGAGATGTTTAGATTTAAAGGTTTTATAAGGAGAGGTAGATATGTTGTACGTGACTGAGATTTAAATATGAAAAGCAAAGTTTACAGTTTTGCTCCAGTCTTATCTAAATATACATGATATCTGTAACTCTCATATAATCTATTTCAGGATCAGTTCTATCGTAATAGCTATCGTTTACTATTTTTCATTCATTTAAAAAAATCGATAATTTTTTTTAATTTAGAAATGCTTAAACAAAGAATCCAAATTTTTGATATAACGTTGAAGCTTAAACTCGCGCGTCTTACCTAGCTCCGCCTACTACTACTTAAGAGCTACATTCTGACATTCGCGTATAGTCTCGTTAAAACTATTTCAATTCTTTCAACTTCTGCAACACCACTAGTAAAATAAAGGAAAACAACATAACTAAAAAAATTCTCATTCATAAAAAAAAATTAATCAGCTGGAAAAGTAACACCCATACCGTAAGAGCAACGAATCAGTTCATAAAAAAAAAGAAATGCCAAAGCACTAGCTTGATCTATTCGGAGACGGCTGTTTTGTTTTAGAGAAATTTTTCAGTCGCCGCGTGTATATAAAATTCTCGCGCCTCTCTCTCTTCTGAAATCCGTTTCCCTATTTTTTCTATATCGCATCTCCGCGAGCTCGTCGTCTTATATTTTCATCTCTCTTTCCGTCTCTCCGTCACACGCTTGGCTTTTCCTCGCCAATATTCGTGTGACCGCTAGTTTTCGAAACGCATAGTCTCGCTCTCTGTTTCCTCGCGGCGAGTCTAAAGATACTCGGCAGTTAAGAGAAAGAAGGACCGGCGAAGAAAGAATGAGAGAGAAAGAAAACGGATGGTTGGGATGGGGAGAGGAGAGGGAGAGGAGAAAGAATGGGAGATGATTGGGAAGAAAAGGGAGCTTTAAGATAGGGAGAGGGATAGGAGAAGAGAAAATGAAAATTGAGGAATTACTGATGAGAGCGCAAGGGACTTTTATTTATTATTTTTAAGTTCATAGATGAATGATTAAAGAAATTGATAAATAAATAATGTATTAATATTGAGGTAGTATAAAAGTTGTAGTAGCTAGGTACCGGGACTCTCTTTTACAATTGAGTTCAACGCTTAAAAATATCTCCACGGTAGTTTTTCATTCAAACTACGATATATGAGTGAGATGTATGTTGACAAATATTTTAAAATGTGAGAACAAAATGGATCCTAATAACTATAGATAGAAAAAAAAGATTTTATTAAATAGGATCCTTTAAAATTTTATAAAAATAAATTTAACAGAGAAAGTTAAATTTTATTAATATATTATAAAAATACTCAAATAAATCGCGAAAAAATATCTTGAGGGAATAAGAAAAATCCAAAAAAATTTATGTAGAGAAAGAAAAGCACTACATAATCGATCAAGAAAGTATTGAGAGCCATTAATAGGTCAAACACAGGAAATAACACAGCTTTCAACGATAACAAATAGACTCGTTGTTCATTAACGAATCGAAAAAGCTTCATAAAGAATAAAGCGAGCAAACCAACTCAACAATGAAACTATACGCCACGCAACCAAATCCCACCGCGCAAAAACTCATAATAATAGATCGTTAAGTACCTATACCCCTTAAAAATTATCAAAAAAAATCAAGCATCACTTTCCAAATCAAAAAAACCCTACAAACCACTCACACACACACACACATAATTCTCAGCGCTAAGTAAAACAGAGACAGAGCCAAGAATTACGCGAAGAAGGCAAGAGACAGAAACAGAAGAAGCGAGAAAGAGAGAGAGAGCGAAGGCCGAAGAAACCGAGCGGCTTGGCGCCTCGGCACCCTCTCTTCTTTTCGTCTCTCTCTCCCAAGGCAAAGGTGGGAGAGCAGAAAGCTCGCTCTCGCTTTTCGGCCCGAGCTAGCGCGCAGCCAGTCGTGGTTAAACTCGCCAGTTGAGCGCGCGCAACGACGCAGAGCACCGACACACTCACACACAACTCGCACACTCGCGCTCAGGGGAACTCCCGCAGCTTTTCTCTCGTTTAAACGTGAGTACAAGAAAAAAGTCAACGCTTTTAATACAACTCGACGAAAAAAAGGCCGCGATTTTGCCCGCCGTAACAGTGCGATTATTATAGCTAGGTATATACGCGTACGCGAGAGTATATACCGATCTCTCTCGGTCTCGCGCTTGTCTTTTTTGGATTCTTCTCGCGAGCGCGCCGAGGGCGAAGCGCGCAAGCGCGCTTATTTTTAGAGAGCGCGCAACAGCCGAGACTCTCCAAATTCGCCGTCGACTTTTCGAGCCTCTTCTTGTGTGTATAGCGGGCGGATCGACGTTAAAGTTTTCACACCGGACACGTGGAATTTTCGACGATCGGGGAGAAAGTCAGGAGAGAGAAAGAGAGTGAGTGAGTGCGATAGAGGATAAATGAGAGTTTAATTTTCATTATCAGTGTTTACAGTGCGCGAGCCGCGCGAATTGTTGCTTTAAGCCGATGTAGTGGGAGAGGTTCTATTTCTAACCGGTGCCGATCGGCTGATCGAACCTGCTGCTTTATAGATGATACTTTTTTTGGCTTGCATTTGGGTGGATACGGATATTGGATTTTTCTTTGGCTTTTATGCGATCGGTTTGCTGACGATTTGATGGTTTGGATATAATATCTGCATCTGGGTTTTTGGTTTCATGTATAGTTGATTTACCTTAGCCTCATTTTCTGTTGTAATTATTGATGGAGTATTAAATAGTTTTTAAAATATTAAATCTTTTTCGAGAAGACTCGAGGAATTTACAAACTTTATAATAGCAGATAAAGTTTCATAGTAAATAGAATCATTAAAAAAAAAAAAAAAAAAACAGAAAATGTGTGAATCATGTTATACTTGACGTTGAAACATTACCGAGCAGCTTTTCTTAACAAACTATTCGCGTCTTTTGTAATAAAGATGTTTTTCAAATAGTTTCTAAATTTACGTTCAAACTTTGAAACACCAACTTATGTAACTAATCACAATTCACAGTTAAAAATTAAATAATAAATAAAGATTAAAAAACTAGGATTTAAGCACTCAATTATTTTTTATATTCTTACGTTCACCGGTACTTTTACAAGTAATACATTAAAATACAATTCAAATTAAAACAATCGTTTTCAATCCAAACTAGCAAAGCCATATATTTTAAATCTTTTTATAACCGTAGTGTCGAAATCGCTAAAACCGATCTTCACCCAATTCCATCAAACCCATAGCTCTCCCAACCCTACCAAAAACCAAAAATCACCCTAAAAAATCTCAACCCATACACCCACTCAAAACCATCCCCTCAACTCGCTACCGAACCATTCCCAATCAATCAACAATATCAAAGCCATCCACACTCGTGGGCGTAGGCGGCTTAGTAGCGATTTCCGCAAAAGCGCCGATAAGATATTTTTCTCCTCTAAAATAAGGAGAGGGGAGCGGCACGCGAGCGAGCGGTTGAGTGTAAGAGGACACCGGGGCCGGGTGCTGCTAACCCGAAATGGTCCGGAGCGCATCCTCGTCGCCGTCGTCGACGGCCGTCTCTCTCTCGCTCTTCTGCCTCTGCCGCCGGTTGCCCAACGTCTCTTCCTTCCCCTCTTCTCCCTCTTCTTCTTCTTCTCTGCTTCTTTTACACGCGTGTAAAAATATCCCTTTCTCTCTCCTCGCTCCGCACGCGCGCGAGCTTCCTTCTTTTTCTTCGGCTTTGATTTCGACTGAAAAATCGGTAGAACGAAGCGTTATTTGTGATGGGGCGCGGATCGGATTTCAGCCGGGAGCTTTGTCGATATGAACGACGGGCTATTAGCGAGGATGACGAAATTCGGATGAAATCGTTAAGGCGGGGGATTTATGAGGTGCAGGGGATAATGTGCTTGAGAATGAAAGTTGGCTTTCTTTTTTGGAATGCCGATGCTTCGAGGTGGTTTATGAAGAGTGCTTTTTGCGAGGATGGAGGGAAATTTCAAAATTAACCGGCTATGTTCGTCGGATTATGTCACCGCGAGCGTAATTTCCGGAAGCCTGAAATAACAAGATGAAGCTTTTATTAGTTATTGTTTTGAATCATGGAAATTAGGTATTTTTAGCTTTGTTAAAGAGTAATATTTCTTAATTTTAAAATAAGTAATTTAAAAGAAATATAATTTACGTTCTAGAAAGAAAAATTTTAAAAAATAACTGCTCATTTATTGTAAGTTTCAAGTATAAATAAATTATAAACATTCCATAGTGTTTGTTTATACAGCTGCAACTGTAAACTAAAACTGATTACCAACTATATTTGCATAAGTACTTTTACATTCAAGAAATTTGAAAATTTTTCTTACGAAATAATAAAAAAACAAATATTATAAAAACTTAATTCAAAGATAATGTCGTAATACCGCTTAACTATATTAGCAATACCTCTTAACGCCAAAAAGAAATAACATTCCTTTACATTCTACATTCGCAAAATGATGTAACTAAAACATCATAACCGCCGCATACCTACGCCAAAATCATAAATCTCAAGCGCAAAACAAGCATCCCCAAATTCCTCCAATACCCATACCTAACTCTTCAAAAAACCTTTTCAAACCAAACCAATCACCCTCTAAAAAAAACGCATCCCAAAACCTAACCTCTCAAACCTCTCTCTCTCACTCAACCTTCCGAATTCCATTCCAGTCTCTCCTTGTCGAAGAAACTGGAGCAGCGGCCGCTCTCGAGGGGATATCGAGAGAGAGGCTTGGGGTCCAGGCTCTAGCGATCACGCGGCCAGCTAAGACCTTCCTCTATAAATAAAGCTCGCAAGCTTGCGCGCGCCCGGCAACTAATTATACACGCGCGCGGCCAGCGGGCGAGAGATGCATGAGCGGAGAGCGAGAAATCGCCGCAGCTTCGTCGCCCGCGCGCTGCTTCGTTTTTCGGAACGAGGGATAACGTCATAGAGCGAGAGGTAGTTTTTTTTAGGTTAAGTCGGTCAAGTGGCTGGGTTGTGCGGCAGGGTTTAGGTAGGGAGGCTTTGAGTGGTTTTGGAGGTTAGGGGTTAGGTTTGAGTGGTGGTGGGTGAGGGCGTTGATCGATGAGAGGTTATGGATTTATGTGTTCTCGTCGGTTAATGAGTTTGAGGAGTGGTTGGAATTTGTGGTAATTAGTACGATCGAAGGTATTTGGTCAGAATTTAGAGATGATTCTTTTAACGAGTTTACTTTTTCTAATTGTTTTAACGATTAAAAAAAATTTCTGTGGAACTAAGATAAATTCTAAGATGAATAGAAACGTTTATAGTTAGAAATAATTGAACGACGTTGAATATAAACGCTTCGGCTACATGCACCAATTTAAATCAATTAAAAATATATATGCATATACTATATATTGTTTACTAAACATATTCTGTATTATATATTATAAATGAAAGGAAAGAGCTGAAAATTGATAATTTTGTAAACACATAAATTTGATTAAATTCCAGTACTAATAATAATTTTTAAATACGTCATACATAAAATTTTATCTATAAAGCGCGCAAACTTTATAGTTACAATTTTAATTGACTACAAATGCAGTTCTAATACATTCCTCAAGCCATAAACATGCTAATGCACTTGCTGCTTCAGTTAATCATCATACGAAATAAGCTATAAAGCAGAGAAAATATTTGTTAATGCGACGTTAAATTCGTGCATACAGAGTTGCTTAGAAAGTATTTATGCCAGTTATTGAACCCGGCGGCGGCAGATATTTTAAGATTTAAGATCTAAAAATAGAGCGATTCTTTTTAAACTTGATCTCACTTTCAAATTCTTACACGGGCGCGAACACACCTCCATTTCAAGACAGAAATTAAAATACTGGGTCGATGTCGAAAACGGAAGAAACGACTGTCTCCTCATTGAATTGAATCATAATTAATACCTTTCTTTTCCGCCTGTGTTTATTAATATTTATAATATTACCGCTGGTGCACGAATTAAAAATTATATAACGATGACGTTAAATCTACATGTAGTCTTTTTAGCTTAAATTTGAGAGACGCGAAATCTAAATATAATATAATCTTTATTTATCTTAGCGATGTTGTTTTCTTAGTATTGCTTAGAAAAACATGATTTCTTGAAAAATATGTTGTTTTGAAAATATGGAAAATTGTTACACACTAAAAATTGACAAAATATTTAAAAAATGTTTTCATGCACATATCTGTGCGATTATAAAGTTAAAATAATTTTTGGAAAATTACATTCTCAGTAGTTATAGTATTATTATAATTATTGAGGAATCTTATATATTTTTCTTGTAAACAACTGGCACATAAATGTTTCTCTAATATTAATATTTCAACAGTTTAATACGTTTTTTGACATCTTACGTTAGTTTAAGTAAATTGATAAAATAAAAATTCATCCGTATCTTATTACTTATATATGTAGATCCAAATTAGATTACAATATGTTGATCGGAATGTGTTTGTAAAATTGCCAGCAAATCGTGCCCTAAATTGTTATTAAATTATAAGCAATAACACTGCTACATTGCAAAGTGACAAGAAAGTGATGTTATTATAACAATAGCGATGTCCTAAAAAAGTTCCACTTGCATTGCTCTAAATTAATATGCATACGTGTTAAAAGAATCGTTGTCTACCGATCTAAACATCTTTCTGTCAGATTCGGGTTATAAATGAAATAAATCTGGTATAGAAAAGTCATTAATTAATTAATACTTCTTTGTAATGTAACAACTTTCTCAAAAATCTATATTTGCTCAAAACTTCAAGCAATCGCGCGTACATTCCAACCAAATAAATTATCCGCTAAAATTTTCTAAAACCTTGCTCACCAACCTTTTTTACTTATTCCATAAAGAAACAATCTAAATTCTAATCTCCAATTCTAAATTCATCTAAACTATAAAATACATCTGTCTAATGATGCATCTGTCCTTTATGTTACAGTTTTCCCCGTAGAAGGAAAAAAACAAAACCGCCACCATGGACGCGATCAAGAAGAAGATGCAGGGAATGAAGCTGGAGAAGGACAATGCGATGGACCGCGCATTGCTCTGTGAACAGCAAGCCCGTGATGCGAATGCGCGTGCGGAAAAGGTGATTTATTTTATTCTAATTATAGATTTACCATGTGTGGTACTATTTTAAAAAAGCAGATTTTTCTCGATGTTTCTTGGTGAGTTTTTTTTTATTACGCGTTTGAAATTAATCATACACGGTTGATGTTTATTTTTTAGTTATATTGCATAAATGTTCGTTTTGTTTATTTATTATATTGGAAACTCTGATATAATTTTCCGGTCTGTGTCTTTTTTAAATACTATATATATTACTTAAATTATTTTTTTTTTTTTCAAAAATAATAATACCTTTTACTTAATCTCGCTCGGAACAAAGAAACAAAAACAAACAAAAGTCAACATTTCCATAAAAGCCCGAAATGCATTTCCTTTAACGGGAACTGTTAAAGCGACCTCGGCGTAATGCGCAAATTGACCCAGAAACATATTTGTCAATTTGACGATTCTTCGATGTTGGTTGCACCACCTTCGAAAAATCGAGCCACGCAACTCAACTTTCGCTGATGCAACGCAAAGTTGACGACTGCGCTTTGCGTAACTTTTAATTGATAATAATAATAAATAGTAACAATAAAAAAAAATTGTCGAAATTAATGTAATAATATAAATGTTTTTTAATGTGCAAAAACCTAGGCCGAGGAGGAGGCCCGCGCGCTCCAGAAGAAGATCCAGACCATTGAAAATGAGCTCGATCAGACCCAGGAGGCCCTCATGCAGGTCAACGCCAAGCTTGAGGAGAAGGACAAGGCCCTCCAGAACGTGAGTTTTTATTTTTGTTTATTTTGTTACGGTTTAGATTTATGAAAATCACAAATTAATTTGCTCTCTCTCTTAAAGATGAATTTTGCGATATTATGGTATGAAATTTTGATTGTATATGTGGTAAAAGAAAAATATTATGTATGAAGATATGGTATTTAATATTTACATAAGCAATCGATACGAATATACATAAATTAGTTACAGTTTTCTTTTGTTATGACAAAACAAAAGAAATTCTTACAAATAAATAATAGCAACACTAGCAAGTTATTCTTTTGCATTAATATGTGATGCGACAAATTTTCCTATTCATATTTAACATTAAATGCTAATAATATGTCATGCAAATCAATAAATCAATTTTAA
Organism: Eupelmus urozonus; assembly: GCA_900480035.1. Taxonomy (NCBI): domain Eukaryota; kingdom Metazoa; phylum Arthropoda; class Insecta; order Hymenoptera; family Eupelmidae; genus Eupelmus; species Eupelmus urozonus. The sequence continues at coordinate 13,359 of UELX01000989.1, forward strand.
GAGTATTGACCATTAATTTGTCTTCATTTCAACATTAAATGCTAATTTTTTAAAAATTTTGATGTATAATCTATCATTTACCTGTTTAAAATTATTTTACAAATAATTTATTTTATAACTTTACCTTGACAGTTTAAAACTATATTTTCAAAATTAAATAATAATGTATTTGTATTATGCTGTACTACAATAATTATAGTAAATCAAGATTTTACAAGATTTTGGAATCTTAACGATTAAAAAAATCAATTATTAGATAAAATAATTTTTAATCAAATTTCAAGGAAAAGCAAAATATTCAAATTTATTTTACTTATCAACTTTGAAAGATTGAAAATTATACAATTTATTGCTCCGTTATCTATTTGTAATAGATCAAACATAATGTCAAAAGAATAACTGTTTTTAATTTAGGGTTAAAATACGTGGATGCTAATGGTGATAATAAGATTTATTAATATATACTATTTTTTATCCTTTGTTAATTTCTATATTTGTGTACTCTGAGAATAAAATTAGATTGTTACGTATTAATTTAATTGTATATACACATTACTTATGAAATATTTTATTTTATTAATTAATCTAAGATTTTTAATATCCTGTTGTGTTAATGATAATTTATTTTACATAATAAATTTTCATTTTCCGTCAGTATTTGGTAAAGTTGAAGTTTCCGTTTACTTTAATCGTTACTTGTTAAAAATAAGATTATTTTTTAACAAAGTAAGAAAAATACTTATTGTTTAATATAATTTATTAAGCACATAATGTCAAATGACTTTAAATTAAAAGCGAATGAATGAGTAGAAATTTCATAATTAAAAATGCAAACAAAAAGGTTGCTAATAATACACTTTTGTAAAAATAAATTTAAACAAAAGATCATACAATTTCCTTTATAAGCTCAGCACCTGCGATAACACAAATACACATTTTCTTAGACAAACCAGTCACTACTTTTTGCAACAATTTCACCCCCCCCCCCTTCTCACCCAGTTCACTCTATATTCTCTAACCATCCGTCCATTACAACCCAAGAAAAAGAAGCCTCTTCATTTTTTACCAAGAGCGCAATTTTCGCAGTTCTCTACTTCAAATTTCACCTCGGATTTCATTAAGGCGAAAAGCCAGCCGACGTCCAGTCACACTCGAACCATCCGAACTCATCAAATTTCACTTTAGCCGAGAGAGACACAGAAAGCCCCATATACACTCATTTCTCCTCGATGCAGTTACATACCGGGCCTCTCGGCCAAAATGAAAGTCAATAAATACGAAATGCCGGATGAATCATCGGAAAAGCGTTTGCAAAAAAAGAGAGAAAGGTAAACGATATTCAACCGTTAATCGAGAGCTTACGCAGAGCCGGCGTTGTTTATGATATATACACGGGGGCTTTGTAATGCGGTAGGAATGTCATGACGCTGCGGGCGTCTGGAAAGAGAGGAAGGAGAGAGAGAGAGAGAAGAAGTCGAGGACGATGACAAAGGTGTCGTCTTACCGAATGCAGATGTACCGAAAACTGGCGCGGCAATTGATAGCGATAATGTAGAGAAGAAGAGCTTCATTGTTTCTGGCTGTTGTTGAGAGCGTAAGGAGTGTTGAGTATCTATGGAATTGAGCGATGCGCTTGGTCTGGAAGTAATATGCGAAATTTTAGGGAGAAATTTTTTTTATTGGTGAATTTTTGGCGTTTGATTGGAATGTTTTTTTTTTACATGAATTGCGAAATTTATTTAAAACTTGAAGTATTAAACATATCAAGTAGTTTTTTTTATTCTAAATGCATTTTGAAATTGCAAAAAGGAATACTAACAGATAATTTAAAATACATATAGTCAAAAATACATATCTGTTTATGGAAGAAACAAAGTTTACTTAATTAATGTAAAAATAAATGAAAGTGACAATTATTATTTAATGGCAGAAATTAAAAACAATATTGATTGTTTTTAATCATTACATTTATTTTTATGTTTATTATTCGTGTATTAAAATTAATTTTTAAAATTTATTGACAGCACAAAATAATTATGAAATTATTAAATATGAAGTATGTTTTTGGATTCCAAGTTTATTTTAAACTCTGGATTCTTTTATAATAAAATTACTTAGTTTTATTATAATAAAACTTCATCATTAATAAAGGATAAACATCCATTTCCTTCCATCTAAAATATGCCATTAGACTGAGAGAAAACTAACGATATTCGGCACACGTTCAAATAAATACCCAATAAAAAAAAGAACACCCTGTTTAACTTCCACAAAATCAATTTTACACAGAATCAAAAATTCACCTCTAAAAAAACATCCTGCACAGCCTGCAAACCAACTCCGATAAAAAAAGCCCAACAAAAATAATCCCGCATTCCAGACACCCCGAACCTCTCCCCAAAAACTCCCTCCACATTCCAAAAACCCACGCGACGAATCGCCCAAAAATGTCCATTAAGCTCCCTTTCTCTCCTTAATCGCAAACCAAACCCTCATATCTCGAAAACCGCTCCAAAAAATTTCCATTCCCCCAAACGACTAATTACCCGTCGCTCCCTTCCGCTTCTCGAAAATCTGCAGGCTCCCAGCGGCAAAGCCAGAAATCTTCCTCGCCCAGCCTCCGCCCGCTCATCGTCATCGCGTCCAAATTCGTATCCAACTCTCTCTCTCTCTCTCTCTCTCTCCCTCGTATACGACCTTCGCTCTCTCTCTCTCTCTCTCTCTTCTTAACTTCTCCTTCCCCAACTGCTCTCTCTCTCTCTCTTTCTCGCACGAGTCACTGGTATAGGCCGCCCGATCCGCAGTCGTGCCGCGCGCACCAGCCTCTCCGCATATTACATATCAGAGCCGGCGCGCGGCCCAGTTCCATATTCGAAGATTCCCGCCGCGCCCCACCCCCCCACCGCCGCTACGCCATCTGTGATCGAAAGCACGAAGCTTGCGTATACCAACTGCACCGCTCAGAGGGCGCTAGGTTAGTCGCTCGGGTGGGTGGAGGTGGGAGTAGTTACGAGGAAAATGGCGGCGAGTGCGCCATCACTGCTGGAGGTGGCTCCGCTTTCGACTCGTCGATAAGGCGATATAACGGCCGAGCACAGGAGCTGGAGCGCCTCTCTCCTCTCGCTGCTTCCTTGGCTTTTCAGCTATCTCGATGACACGGGGATACGCGAGCGCAGCAGCGCCAGCGAGAGATGCGACGTTGGCAGGAGAGAGATGGAGGAGAGTAACATAACCTATAAATATACACAATAAGAGTGTCAGTTGTATGGGCCAGGATAGCAGAACGCGCGCACACACGATAATAACAACAATGTGGAACAGTTGAGAAACAGCTGAGAGAGGAGAGGGTGGGAGTAGGAGAGAGTCGCGGAAGGAAAACACCAGAGAGGCAGCGTGATATTTTCCGCTTTTTTTTTTATTACGTAAACGAGAGAGGAGGAGAGAATAATCAAAAAAAAAAGCGAGGATGGAGCCAGTGCTGTCCTCGACGACGAGGCGTCGCGGGCACCAGCATCACCCGCGACACACGACCAGGCGTCGTCTGGACCAGAATCAGCTGACGACGACGTCGCTGGCCTCCTCGACCCTGGCCTCCTCGATCACCGACAGAGGACCCGCGCAGTGTGGCCCTGTTGGTTTAGGAAATGCCACGACGTTGCTGAAAGAGCCTAGTAGCAACAGCGAGTCCTCCAAGGAGAGCAGCCCCAAGCTCAACCTCAGTCCTGTGCACAGTAACTCTGGCTCTCCGAGGAGAGTTCCGGGGGCCACTGCCAGGCTGCACCAGGATAACAAGCTCAACGAGCCCAAATTAAGCTGTGATAATGGCAAGAATGTCATCCGGAATGAAAGACCCGCGCGGTGTGGTCAGGATGACTCGCAGAAAAGCAATAAGAATGCTCTGCGTAGGATAAGTAGTCTGTCCGATGACTACGATGATGATGAGGACTCGCTCAAGAGCCCCGAGCTTGAGCACGCAGTCGCGAGAGCTCGGGGTGATGGCAATTCCGATGAGGAAGGTGCTATTGTCGAGGAGGATCCTGAGATAGCCGAGCTGGCTAAGCTCAGGTGTCCCAGCGAACGCACTGAAGTCCAGGCTGAGAGAGAAGCCAGGCGAAGAAAGCGTTGCGCAGACTATCCTGGCCTTGCATTCGGCTGCTCCATTTTCTCCAGCGATACCATGATGAAGTTCAGCTTGATTAAAAACGAGCTGCAAAATATTATGGGCAATCAGCTGAAAAGGGTCAGTATTATGGTATTGTTTAGGTGATCATTTAGAGTATAGACTTGGAGTTAAATACATTATGAATCATTTAGATAAGCCAATCTTATCAACTAAGTTTTCTTAGTCAACCAGAGAAATAGAAATTTAGAGGTTATATTTTGCTTTTAAAATCCTAGTCATCTATGTTTTTCTTTTAATTTTTTTTTTAATGTAATGATGAGGTGAAATTAAATAAAATATTTGTTATTTCTTGTACAGTATAATTTTATTTACAGAAAATATTTATAATCTGATTGCATCATACATTTTAAACTAAGCAAACTTAGTTAGACTGAAATAATTTTTCAAAGCAAAGAATGTATGTTTTAGAATGCCTGAGTGAGTCTATGGGTATTTATTACTTATGAGTAAGAGAGAAATTCAGTATTAAACATTGCGATTTTTTTAGTTCGATATGCACCAGGCAAAAGTTACCTTGTGTGAGGTGGTATCGCCAACATTCTATAAATACTTCTCGTTGATGTGATCCAGTGCCTTTGATTTCAATTGGACGAAGGCATTGCGTAAGCACAACTGCTTAATGTAGACTTGAAATCGAAACATTACTATTTACATATCATTTTCATTTATATGTACAAAATTATTTATTTTTTATTTTCTTAATATTAAATTAGACAAGACATGTTAAAAATTCCCTTTATACGTACTTGTGAAAGTCATGTTTAGATTACATATTCATTGTTTAATTCAATAATTAAAAACAATTTATAACATATTATTAGTATTCACATTAGTGATTATTTTTTTAAATACTTGTTAAATGAGAATATGTACTGCTGAGCATTTCTTCGAACTTCATCTCAATTTTATCATTTTAGAATTTTGTAATTTTAAATAACTTATCAATTTCAATACATTAATATGATTAAGTTAATTGGTTTTTCTAATAAAATTAATGATCTTTTAAATAAAAATAAAATTTTTATCTTTAACTTATCTTATCATTGTTGATGCAATTTCAATTTGAGTCAGTACAAAAATATCTTATCAGTTGTAAAATTTACAACATACCTATTCTGAATTTGTATAAAGTTGGAGACATGAATCATAATAATATTGGTCATTATGTCCAGTAAATAAATATTTAAAAAATAAAATTAAAAATTTTTGCTTGTTTTTAAACAATTTTTATTTTAATTTATTTATTGATTTATTTTATTTTAATTTATTATTCCTATTTATATAATGCGAATAACAAATTCTCAAATAATGAACTGATTCTTCCTGGGTTTTCCCAGATCTTTTTGGATATTTTTTGCATATAGTTTGTTTTACATATCAAAAATTAAAAAAAAATATTCGATAATTTCAATTAATTCCATTCTCTTTTAACATATTACATATAAATCTGAATTTTTCAAAAGGTAGAAAAATGTTTTCCCAACAAGCTGCATTAATTGCACACTCTATACCATAAAATACACAAAAATTACCTCCATAAATCCCTAAAACTTACTTTTTTCAAAAAACTTCAAACCACACCAGCGCCACTCACCGGCTTATCCACCAGCGCGCTCCCTAGCACCACAACTCCGCCAACGATTAATCACCTTCTGAAAAAAAAAATATCCACCGATACCTAGCGCAGAATCAAACAGGTGAGAAAAGAGCGCTAAATAAAAGCATAGAAGCTTGCAGGGGAGGGGGGCATTCATTAGCTTGCGCGCGCTTCGCTTCCGCTCGTTGCGACACATTAAGCCTCGCGAAATAAATAAAGTCGCGCGCACCGGAACGGAGTTTGGGCGCGGTGTTTCCGGGGTTTTCATTCTCTCTTACGCATTATTCCTATTCTCTTTCCCCGCGCTAGTTTTTCTCTCGCTCCACGATCCTTTCTGATCGATAATTATAAAAAAAGAGAAATAGAACGTCTGTAATTTCTTTTTGTTGGAATGTTTGCCGGTGTCTTTTCTAGAGACGCACGCGACTTTTCTGAGTCAGAAGTGTCTGCATGGAGGCTTCTGGGTGCGTGTATACGCGGCTGAGATTGGAGACGTTTGCGAATACCTACCGGCAAGAGGGACTACTTTTTACTTTCTTCCCCTCTTCTTCCTTTGCGAACTATATGTACTCGCTTCTTCGTCGTCTCTTTCCGCAGTCTGTTTCTGTTACGCTGTTGCTCCACTTTGACTTTTTTGTTAGATTGAGAGTTTATTGGATATTTGTTGGGTTTATCGATAGGGTCAGTTTAAGTGGTGTTAGGAAAACTTCATTTGAAAATAATTTTCAAGATAGATTGCAATGCACTTCTATTATTCTATTCGAATGATTTGTTTGAACTTTTCTGGAAATTTGCCAGAAAGAATGCAAGACTAAGTTTCATATTACAATCACGTTATTACAATTACTTACTCGAAGCGCAATCCATTTATCTTTGTTGAAAATCTGTCCTTAATTTTGTATAATAAAAGAAAGTACATATAATAAATTTCATAATTTAATGGAAAAGTACTTACTGAAGATATCATTTAACTATATCAATTATATTGAACAATTTTATATTGTAACATCTGCACATATACTCATGAATTTCCTCAACTAATATTAATCTTTTAGCACAAAGTCACGTAAATATGCGGAGAAATGCGGACAGTTAAAAGCAGTGCAAAGTTACCGTTTCAATTAGAACGTTTCTTAAGTTTCTGATAATCGCATTACTTCATGGTCTTGTGTGTGTATACTCAGCATTACAGCGCCGAATTACATATTGCATTGAGCGCAGAAATTGAAGCGACCGACTTTTTTTTTGATGCATCATATTTTTAGCGCCGTCTGACATTTATCGCGAATCTGATACAGTACAGAATTTTCGTCAAAGTTCAGCTTTCCTTGTAGTAAGGCTACACTCTTGTGTAAAATTACAAACTTTGATAGAGCTGAACTAAACTGATTATTCTATTAAAGCTCTGAAAATTTGAAATAATTAAATATTTGATTTCATTTTAAAAATGAAGACACAAAACGAAGTTCCAGTATAAAATCTGGATAATAATATAATAATTTTATTGAAATGAAGCTTAATCAAAATGACCTACATCCTGCCATTTTAATAATTACTTCTAACTTTTTAACGACACTTTTAAAACCGAATAAACAAATCATAACATTTAAAATCCTCCATTATCGACTACAATCAGACTACCTATTTTAAGTATCCAGGCCATCACCTCTTTACTCTAAAATTATTCCTCATCCCAACGCTACCAAACATCCTACAAGCATCGCACAATTAAAAATCAAAATAATTCGCTCACCCCCCACCCAATAAAAACCAAACCCCCCAAAATCCCCACATATAAATTTCCAACATCGCCTCCCACTGAGTGCCCGCCCATATAAAACGCGTCCAAGCGTCGCATCGAACCCGACAAATTACCAAGCGCCAAAACAATGACCTCCCCCCCTCTCATAGGACTTGGCAACCAAGCGTATAACATTAGCGTGTCATACTCTGAGCCCTATGCGCCCGCGCCCATCCGCCTCAAGTGTCCACCAGCCATAAACCGGACTCTCCTCTCTCTCTACTCCTTATACACGCAGCGAGAGAGAGAGAGAGCCGGTGGGGGCGCATGCGCGAAGAGCCAGCGAGCGGACCCGGAGCGAGCGCTATATAGACTGTGTATCCAGCTTATGGCGCTTGCTCCGCCGCGCGGCCATCTTGCTGGAACGCCGAGCGAGCGAGACGGGCTTATCGGTCGGGCGGCGCGCGAGAGAGATAGAGCGTATAGCCGAGAGCCTTTGCTGGAGTGTATGAGTGTGTCGCTCTCTCGGCGAGTAGCAGCAGCAGTCAGTGGTCGCGAAGGCAGCTCTCGCACACCTCGGCCCCGCGCTCCTCTCCTCAAATTGCTTCCAGCTCGAGCACGCAGAGCACGACGGTGGCACTTGTCGCAAAGAGAGAGAGAGAGAGAGAGAGGAGAGAGTGCAGCATAGTAGTTACTCTCCCAGTTAGTGTCCACGTATATATCCAGCCAAAGGTCGCGCTCTCGCGAGCTGTGCAGTAGCTAAAGCCGTGCTGTGTCGTCGTGACTGTATTACTCAGTGAGTGTGAGCTCGTCTTGCGGCTCTCCGGAAGCCAGTAGAGTAAGCCCAGAGTGTGCAAGGTAGCCCTGTAGTCTTTGCGCGCGCGAGTTTACCGGTGTGCAGTTTGATCGCTCTCTCCGAAGCCGACGCGGCGCTACACGTACAAAGCTATATCTATATATATATATATATTTCGCGAGAGATACGCGCCGACGAGTGGGAAAAGATGTCGACCCAAGTGCAGGGCACGCTGTTAGACGTGCTTAAGAAGAAGATGCGCCAGACCAAGGAGGAGATGGAGAAGTACAAGGACGAGTGCGAGGACTACCACAAGCGGCTCCAGGTCGAGGTGCTCAGACGCGAGGAAGTGAGTCTGCCTTTTTCATCAAGCCCACCGACTGTTCTCTCCCTATATACTATCTCTATCTCTTTCTCTCTCATATATAACGAGCGTTGTATGTGCGTGGCCCCGCTCCCCCAAAGAGAGCTGCTCTCTCGCAGCTCTCCCACACCCGTGCGCGGTGCGTTCGCCGCGGTGGTTTCGTGACGCCGGATATATACGGCCGCGCCGCCGATGCATCTGCGAGTGTGTGCATGCGAGAAAGAGAGGAAAAAAATAAGGAAGGCGATTCGGTGTACGCACTATAGGCGGTGTATAGTCGAGAAGCGCGAATGGAAAAGTCGCTAATCTCACGTGCGCCGAATGAATCATCGCCGCCGCGCTAGTCGATTCCAAGGATCTCTTTTCTCCTTTTTTTTCTCTCTCTCTCCGCTCTTCGCGAGCGCACGCACATACACACTTTGTATTCCCGTAAGCGACGGGAGCTCGTGACCGTTGGGAGACGTCAGAGTCGGCCGCGCGAACGGACCTTACCGCTGCCGCCGCGACTGTCCGTTCGATTTAGGAAAACCGAGACGTTTTTGGGTGGCTCTCTTTCACGTATATACACACGGAGCACAGCTCTTCTATGTGTATATACACGCGCGGTTAACCCAATAAGGACGGACGCTGCGAGAGCGAGACGGATTATGCGCTCTTTCCTTTTCAGCTCACGAGAGAGAGAGAGAATATATAAAGTGTAACATAGCGGCTTTTCATTGGGATGTGTGGAAGCGTATCGTTGATCGATCAGACAGGGATGGCACGCGCGCGTCAGGCTAAAGGTGGACTTGTGTTTGTTATATAGCAGCAACGCGCGAGGTGTCCGCGCCGAGGAACAGGCGGCTGGCACCTGTTTCTCCAAATAGAAGGCGCGCGGGGCTTTTAAGGCTGCTCCGAAGATGCCTGCCTTATCGGCGCTTTTTAAATGGGACCGTTCGTTCTATTTTTTACGGTTATTCGAAAGTCCGCTTTCTTGAGTATTTTTTTTTGGTGTCGATGGATCTGATGAAGGATTTGTTTGTTTACTAAATATATGTTAATTTGTTTAGGACATGACCATAACAACTTGCTTTTTGACAATGAAATTCATAGTAATTTATGAATAATAATTTCTAAAAAAAATTTAATATTGTAAGTAAAGAAGTTGAGTAAATCAGAGTAACTGGAATTACAGGTGTCCGGGACCTCCAAATTGAGACAACATTTGTAATTTTAATACTCAAAATAGTTGAGCCTTAAACTATCAATTTCTTGCCACTTGTTTTGATCATCATTCACAAACAAACAACGCTTCGAATCCAATTTCCAATCTTGCACGCAACAATTCAGTAATTCTCAAAAAAGCTTGCTATACATCCGTTCCTCGAAGGCAAGCTTGCATTCTCCAAATCACACATACACACCGCCTATTGCGTAATCTCCAAAACAATCGCCCACAAACCATCCGCACAAACAAAACTCCCCCAACTACTCGCGCAAAACATCAGCGCAAAAACTGCCGGTGTGCTCGCTTATTTCGCAATACCGGTCTCTCCCCGCAAAAAACTGCGACGCTCGTAAAAAAAAAAGCCGAGCAACGGCCTGCTCGCATACCTACCTGGCGACGCGAGGAGGAAAAAAAGTGCGCTCACGCACTCGCGGAGCTTTCGAGTGCCGCGCGTTCTTGAACCTGAGGCGCTCGATCGTTGAGACTCGTATTGTATCGATCGAGAATGTGGCTCTAGCCGCGACGTCACTTTGACGGAGAGGCTTTTGTCAAGTGTATGGAAGGCTTGTTTTGTTTGCGAAGGGGGTTTGGGAATAAAATGTTTTTCTTAAGGGGATCCGAGAGGTTAGGGAGGGATTGATAATATCTTTTGTTTAAGTGGAACGATGGGTATGGATAAATTGTGTTATTTAATTATTTGAAGCGTTTGAATACTTAAGTGGTTTTTGTAATCGTATTTTGAGCTTTTGTTGCTGGGGTAGGTTATCTTAATCCGATTTTATCGACTTTTCGCGAGCGCGTTGCATTAATAAAGAGCTTATTTTATTCAGAATTTCGACACGCTTAACAGAATTAACTGATTATTGGAATAATACAAAAGATGAAAATATGAAATATATTTTAATTCTTAGTTGGAAACAATAAAACGCGGTTGCTAGCCGGAGACATCAGACATTTCCAGTTATGATAAATTAATATTAAAATTCGTAATAGTAAGCTAATTAAAACTTGAATAAATTATTATTATATTTTGCAAACAATAAATATAATAAAGAAAACAATTAACATCGTGGATCTTTCTGTTTAATAGCTTGGGTTGTTGCATTAGAATGGCATTTAGAGACAAGAATAAGCTTAGTGACTTATCTTTCACACTCGCTTGTTTTGTTCTGCTCTTAAGATAAGAGGAAGAAAATTGCTACAAAACGTCTCTTTCCACTATCGCAAGAGTTGCTAATATGGTCATTACACTAATGAATCTTCTTCCATTATCTTCTCACTTTTACTCTCAATCTTCAACAGAACCGCGCGTAATTTGAATCTGTCATCACTCTACCCTTCTTACATTACAAAGTCGCATTACTTCTTCCTTGACTAAAATTTCAGTCCCCCATCTCCACGCATATACGGACTCGTCTCAACACTCTTCAAAATCAACTTCACATACCCTACCTTCACTTTCTTGATTCTAACATCAAAAACCTCTTAAAAATCCAATATACACGCATCCTCAACTTACAGCATCAGCCAGTTACCATACGGACACCCGCACCCTCGGCTCATCTCTCCTTTGCGTCCTCTTTCGCGAACTGGAGCGATCGATGCTGTACTTACGCTCGGCTTTATTAAAAAACGGTTACATACACGTCGAGTGCGCCTTTGCCTCTCCTTCGTTCCGCTCTTTTTTTTTCTTTCTCTCCGAGAGCTCGCGCGAGCTCCTCGAACTTTCGAAATCCAGAGGATGACGTGTACACGCCTTTGGTTCTAAATTTCGATCGGGCTACTTTTTAAAGGCCGAGCGCGCTTGTCGATGATAAATGCGTCGGCGGGCTCGACACGACGTTTTTTATTGTTCGGTAATTGGATTGCGTATTGGGAAGTTTGTTAGTGAACGGTTGTAAAGAGAAGGGATTGTTCTGTTGAGGTGCTTTGAGTTAGATTAATTGTTTGATATGAAGAATAAAGTTTGGAATATGATAAATAAATTATGAAGTGTATTGTTAGGTTAGAACGCGCGGGTGAATTAAGGCAGTACAATGATAGCATGGTATTTTTTTCAATTCGCAGTTATTTACATAAAAATCTTCATAGAAGTATGGCCAAGTACTGAAACTCGTTTCGTTTATAGTGTTGTTCTATTAAGTAATTTATTGCATTCGTTGAAAAGCACTAACTTGCTTTATTATTGTTGCGCAAGATTTTTTCTTGATAGGTATTGTTCTGCTTGTTTCTTTTTCTACTCGTTGTTTTTATTGCACGGATGATAATAAAACAGTAGATATTTATAAGCTCGAAAGTTTTTTAATCGACGTTTTTAAGTTTATATTTTATTAAATAAAACCATCATATAAAATAACTGCTATAATTAAAAATTTTAAAACTGAACTCACTCCTTTAATAAATCCCTCATTTAAACGAAAATTATACTATCTCTACGAGAATCAATGCTCAAATTTAATACCAGCCTATACTATGTTTCCATTAACCCGGCACGCAAACTTTATAATTGGCGCGGACTACAAAAATTTCCGTGCCGCTTAAACTAGGTTTTGAGAAGAAAAAAAAAGAGTTCTTTGTACGCACATGTGTAGTACATGGTAACGCGATATACACGTTGCGCATAAAAAATTCACTTCGTGCGCTGGCCGAGCGTTCATTATAAATTTTCGGCACGCTTTTTCGGCGCATGCATGCGTCATTAACACCCAGGGACTCAATATTAAACAGGGATCCTGCTCATTCTTCTCTGCGCTCTGTTCTTGGACACCTCTAAAATAAACTTTTTGTCGTTTATTAATGTCATTCTATTCAAATGATGTATGATGGAGGAGGCGATGCTTAAATTAGAATGTAGTATCGTCTAGTTTTTTATAAGATAATTACATTGACTAAGGTTTTTTGAGGCTAAAGTATCCAACAATAATTAAAAAGGATTAAAAGAAAAAAAGACTTTTCTATATTTTATTACAAACCAAAGTTTATTGACATCAAGCTCAACTATTGTTCAATTAAAATTTCTCCAGAAAAAAATCGTCTGCAGTCGATAACAAAGAATCAATATCAATGCCACTGAACTTGAAAACAAATAAAACCACACCGCCGCACACTTCAGCGATCCTTATCTCTTCCATCTAATTGTACATACACCCACAACACACACACACACACACATCAGACCGCGCCCGCATAGAGCAGCGTCTCTTACACTTCATACACACGGGAGCGATTTTAATTCAATATGAATATATCGCTCTCAGCCCGCGCCTCCTCAACTTCCGCTCTCGCGCACATCAGAATGCACCGGCGTCGGCGTTCCTCCTTCTTTTTTTTTTCGAGGGCTCCGCTAGCGTGCACCCAATTATTTTTACCCCAAGGACGCGGTATTATACACATTGTACGCCGGCGGTATAAGGAAGGGAAGTCGGGCTGGCTTTCCTTTTTCTTTCCCCTTTTGACTTTGGCTCTGTGGATTGCGGGAGCGAGAGAGCTGATAAAAAAGTATGCGTTGTCGGTATATACGTGGAGAGAGAAAGATCGAGCGCGGTAATGCTTCGCGGAAGTGATGCGGCCTGTGCGTTTCCATGAAAAAAAGTTTATCGCTGCGGTGGGGAGGACGTGTGCTAGGTATTACTAATCGAGTCGTTTGTAAAAAAAATTTTTACCAAAAATTTTAATTTTATTTCGTGTTAATTGACTATTTAGTGTGTTTATTACGAAATTATACTGAAAATCCACGCGCATGGTTTAATTGATTAATCACACCCTTGGCGAATCTCATCAGCCATTCAACCTACATAGCACCACGCCGTGCATTAATTCATCTCGATTACCTGACGACAATAGCCCGACCACCCGAAATCGAACAAAAGCGGCACCGTACGTGCACGCTTCGCATGTATATACTTGCCCCCGAGTTCGTTTTACTTCTCTATATATATACACACATATGTCTACACACACATAAGCTCGACTTCGTGTGCTACAGTTGTCCCTAATCGATGCGGCAGGTTGCGCGTTTTACCTGTAGCTAGGGCTCTCCAAATTTCATTATACAGCTAGTGCGTGCGCGTGGCAGAATGAAAAGGAAGCTAGACGCGCACGCGGCTCTCACACCAGTGTATATGGAGAATTAGAGAACTGCCGTTTTCCGTTAGAGAAGAGGCGAGCTTTGTTGGCCGGTGTGCGTGTCTGAATGATAAACATGGTGGAGCGCTTTTCTTTTCGGATCAGTGAGTTTGTTGGGCTGTGGAATTGTGGAAAATTAGTTGTTTGTTGAACTGTTGGAATTATATGTATTTTCAGTGTAATATGTAGTTGTTTGTCTAGAAAATTTCTAATAGTATTCAATTCATGCAAGATTGATATGTAACTTGGGTATTTAATAAATGGATTACAAATTAAAAATAAATTTGATGAATTATACGTCCTAAATTAAAAAGCAAATTTGTCGTATTTCAATAAAGCAAATATATCAATTTTAGTTATATCAAATTTTTATTAACATTATTTGGAACATCAGCGCATTAACCAGCAAAAAAAATTGTCCGATCAATCCAATGTCACAGTTGATCGAATGAATAAATCCTTGCACAACAGCATACCCCGAGCTTTTCCGAGCGCTCACGTAATTTAATGTTCAGCTCTGTTTATAAGCCAGTGATCTAATTTCATTGGATTCCAACAAACGCCCGGAACTCAATTAACCTTAAATTCGCTGGATTTCACGAATAATTCGACACTCTGAAAATACGCACACATAATATATTCAAACGATTATCTCTTTCTTCCCAACCCAACAATCGCAGCCGCGCCAGAGAAAAAAAAGAGCCGCAATTATCGGCGGGGATGGGAATCGAAACTCCGATTCCGTGGATCGCCCTACGCGGATATCCGGAGGAGAGCCGTGAAAAAATCGATGGTGCGTGGAAAGGCCGCCGCTCGTCGTTATTACAGCTACTGCGTCGATACGAAAATAGCAGCGCTTCGCTGCGCAGCTCGCTTTTCCCCGCAGAGCTCCAGGATTCGTAAAACTCCGTCCTAAACGCACATGCCCATCGAACGCGCATATATACACAAGCTCGTGGAAAATAAACATCGGCGTAAAGCTCCATATGTACGAGCCCGAAATTACACATTCGCCGTCTCCTTTTCACACATTTACGTATACACAAATGCCTCCTACTGGAATTCATAGATGCATGCATTTACACGCGCGGCTGCAAGAGAGTACAGCGGCGACGTGTGCACAGTCATTTAGTCGCGCATTTTCAGGGGAGGGAAGCGTAATGATATGCGCGCTTCGCGGTATATACGCGACTGCCATCATCTCTTATACACACGCCACGGAGAAAAAATACATACGCAGATCGTTTAAATCAACGCGCTGGCAATTCATTCCCGGCACAAAGGGATAATAGATCGTTATTCTAATTAACAATGGTCGCGTTTACCGCGCTTTTAATGTAGCGTAACTAACTCGCCGTTTAATTATATCCTCTGAATTTATGATTTTCCCGTCTCTTAAAATCCGTCCAGCGAGCGCACCTCCAAAAAACACGGACGATGCATAAATATACGAGAGGCCTCCTTTTTTCCGGCTATTCTCATTTTCCATTCATCGGCGCGCGGTGCCGCTCCGGTGCGGCTGGCTTCCTCGTAACGGCCGCAGCTCGAACGTTACGCTCGACGGAGGAGGTCCCGGCGCGCTTGCGCTAAATGAGCGGGGCAGGGCCGATTTAGCTCGTTGCCGCTGCAGCAGCCACTGTTTTCAATCGCGTTAATTGAACGCCGCTGGTACATGTACGGGCATGTGTATGTGCATGCAGTGCGTGAGGTAGACTGATGCGAGAGTAGAGCAGAGGAATTCTTGTCTAGCTGATTTGGAATGCGTTGGGGAGAGTGTTTGGTGGGATGGGGTTTTGGGAAAGTTTGCGTGGGGAGGGTTTGTTTGAAGGATTGATGGAGGTTGTTTGGTTGGGATTGTTGGTTTTTTTGAGATTGGTGAAGAGATTTGGGTAAGGAGAGCGTTTTAGGTTGCGAATGATTTTTCAAGTATTAATTTGATGTTCGTGGGCGATATTCAAAGCAGTTTCATTATGCTCTAAAAACTGTATTATTAATGGCCTGCTTTCTACGAGGATTGCGTCATTAATTTATGAGCAAGTATTGTTACTTTCTTCAAGTACAATTTATTTTTCTGTATACTTAATACAAAAGTGATAATTTGTGTAAAAATTTATAATTGAAAAGAATATGAAATCTTTCATAAAAAAGCAAAATGACTAAGCTATGATAAGATTAACTGTAAATAAATAAAGCCATAGAGTTTTATCTTCCTCCATATTAAACGATGTTTATGAAAATTATTGATCGTTATAATTTTCTGTGACCTCATGTCTTCGATTTAGGATTGTGTCTTCATCGCAGCGTCAATTTTAAACGATCATTGCTTCATTGATTTCTAAAAATACATACGCAGTTTAAAAAAATAAAAATTATTCGTTAAATATAAACCTTATTTTAATACTTTATGCGCATATAAAAATGCAATTATAAATACAAGTCAAGTTAAAAATTATTCTCAGAGTAAAATCCTCACTTGCAAAACTCCAACCTTTCCACGAGCAACCTAAGCTCGAAAAGAATCACCATTAGCAAACTCCCTCACATAAAAAAAAAAATTCTAAATTACCTCCCGTATATAGAGAGAGCAAAACGTGCCAGCGAACGGAAACTTAGAAAGTCACGTTCGCTCGGCACATACATACTTCGAAAAAAAAAAAAAAAAAAAAACGAAGCCGTCGCGTATGCGTAATACTCAGCGATGACGTGTGAATGACGAAAGCCCCCTCGTTTGATTGTTGCAGGCCGAGTCCGAGGTCGCCGCTCTCAACCGGCGCATCCAGCTGCTGGAGGAGGACCTCGAGCGGTCAGAGGAGCGCCTGGCCACAGCCACTGCCAAGCTCGCCGAGGCCTCCCAGGCCGCCGACGAGAGCGAACGGTAAGGATCGATTTATATCGAAAGGATCGATTGTTATCGAATTCTTTGCGAGTGTCGTCATGATAATGATGGATTTATGGTTTTGGGTCGGAGAGGAGAGGTCAGAGCTGTGATGTTTTTGAAAGACTGATGGGTGTCTAAATTTGGATTGGTATGGATTTTGTTGGCGTAGTAAGTTTGTCACTGTTCATGTTGAAGATTCTCTTTTAGGATTTTTTCTGATAATAGTAATATATTATTTTTATATTTTCTATTAGCTTACGAATAAATAAATTAATAAGAAGAAATTAGACTTGTCTAACATAACATCGTCGTTATCAGAGACTAGATTCTGAATAATATTATGAAATCTTAAATTAAAAGATATGTAAATCGCATTCATTCAATAGTATGATTCAGATTTATGAATCAATTAATTAGTAAACATACTTTTATGACTTTTTTCATATAAACTTTATATATTTTTATTCAATTATTCAAATAAATTTTTACCAATGAATTATTCTACAATGTTTATTACGTCAGATACTATTAATTGATTATCAGTGACACACTTATAACCGGTTTAACGAGAAATTATTTACTAAGAACCAGTGAATTTTCACTGATTTAAATTTAGATACACTTAGTCATAGTTGTTACTTTTAATACTATATAGATACAAAAATAATAGATTAAATTTGTCTTCATGAAAAAATTGAAATGCACAGATATTCTTTTCTCATTTGATTCAGAACTTTTTCACATGGATTATTAGAAATATAAATGTTTTCAAGTAAATTAATAAATTTCAGGAAATATTAAGGACATATAAAAAATGGATTTCATTGATTATCATAATTAGCAAGATTTTAACGCTATGTCAAAATGAATCTATAAATTTAAGTTTAGAATAAAAAACAATCGTTAATGAAGTATGAGGGATGTTACAGTAAAATACAGTCTAATATGATTTCTTACAAATGATAATAACAAATTAACCTATTTAGTGCTTTCATTAAAGTGTCAGCAGTAAAAATTATTACAAGCTCATCTTGCATTCATGATTCTTAACTTGTGCTTTTAATCTGAATCTTAATTGTAGACATATGATGCTACAATGATTTCATTGTTCTATCATCCTTGAGATTTGAAGTTTCTGAAAACTTTATAAACATGTACACGTAGCTTTGACCTTTCTTCAAATTTTTAAAGCTATGAGAAAATTCTTTCTTTCGATTATACCAAAATTTTGTAGTTAAATTTATCGTAGATTAAAAAAAATTTTTTCAATAACGCCCAATATAATATTAAACAAGAAAAAAGAATTTTCTCATAGTTTCAAAAGCCATCCAACAACTACTGACAATTCAACAGACAAGCAACGTAGGAACGTCACTGAATGGGCAAACTAAATCTCACCAGTCTTATCACTATGCCCTAATTACCACCCGCAGATTAATTGTTTGCCCATCCAAGTCTCCTACGATTTCTCCGTATCAGCAATCGAGTCATCCGCATCTTCGCATTCCAGAATCGTGACGCGGTCATTACACGCAGCGGCGTTCGCTTATATATCGGCCTGCTTGATTTATTCAGCGCGTTTCTCTCTTTATATCCTTCTGATATTCGCTTGGCCGGCCGCGGAACTCGAATTACCTCATGGCGATCGTTTAACTCATTGTTGACGGGCTCTTGCTTTTTATACATCGCGAGCGCGCAAAGCAAATGAATCGAGCGAAGCGCAAAGTTAGAAGAATGGAGCTTGATGGAGCGCTAAAGCTTTAACGCGTACAAGGACGGATGGTTATATTGAAAATTTTCGCTTTGAAAGATTCTCTTTTTTTTTTTAATGCCGTGATGCGAGTGACTCGATTGATACGGAGTGATACGCCCAGAAAAATGTTTTGTTTGGTTAAATACCTTGTTTGGTTCTTTACGATTGTTTGTAGAGTTTGATTCGACAGTTTTTTTAGTTTTTTCTTTTTCATTGGTGAATTCAGCTGGAACGTTAATGGTTAATTTAATTACGAATTTTTAGATGTTTTGTTAAATAATTAAGTAGATAACAAATTTAATTCTTATATAAAAACATTTTTCTGGGTAAGAATTGAAATAATTTTTATATTATTTGACTTTTATTATTTCCTCTTTGCCTTTTTTGGAGAAGCCTTTGAGATTCTAGAAAAAAACTTTTATTGTAAAACGATAAAAGCCTATCTATTGCCCGTCACCGCACCATTTCCTGTTACCTTATCTTTCTAGATTATTATAATGTTGAAAGCTAGCGGCTCTCTTTGTAAAATCAATTACGGTAACCTCTATTATTATAATAGAAACACAGATCTCTGTTATTTGAAATTATTAAATATGAAAAAATATAATTTACAAAAATAGCTTGTAATCTTTCTTAATAAATTGTGTTTTCACAAATTTAAACTTCTTCACTTCATAAAAATTGTAAAATTATTCATAAATATTTTTGTTAAACATTTAAATTTAATTTATGCAAAGGCTACTCCAAAATAACTATAAAATCCTTTTATCCTTCTTTAATCTTTAAGACGTTGAAAGAATACTCTCAAGTCGAGGACTGTTCAATCAATCATTTTTATCTTCATCATAATTTAACTTTTTTCTTCTTTTCATCAGTTTTTTTCATTTATTTTTGTTCCCATTTATATTTACCATACCTTTCATTTCTATCAAAAAAATTGTCTTTCAACGTTTCGATTCACATTAAAAATCAATGATTCGACTTTCCCTCCAAACAATACTAGGATACGCAAGACTCTCGAAAATCGCACAAACATGGAGGACGATCGAGTGGCTCTGCTAGAGCAGCAGTTGGCGCAGGCCAAATTAATTGCCGAGGAGGCGGACAAAAAATACGAAGAGGTGGGTTATAAAGTCGACGAACAGCAGCGAATACACAAAATCATACGACACACGGCCCCCTTGTTTCCTTCTATTGTCCCTATGCCCACATATGGTCGATCGATTCATTGATGAAATGATGGAAAATTTAGGATTTTCTTTTTTGACAATTGTGTACGTTTACTTTTTTTACCGATTTCTTACCATTATAATACGATTACATGATTAAAAATTTTTTAAAATATCTAATTAGTGTTTTACGCAATATTAGATGATCGGTGAAAATAGATTTTATTTCCTAAACAAAAATATTCTAAAATCAATAATTTTCCAATATTTCCTGAATGAATCTTTCCATACCAATATTACACAATGCCCAATACAGCTATAGGTGCAGAAAGGCCAGAAAAACCAGGCGCAGCAGAGCAAGCAGATCATCGAAGCAGAGCCGATACATCCGCAATAAAAGCAAACAAAAAAAAAATGAATGATCTCTCAATCTCATAGTTATATCATGTATTAATCATTATTCTATTCTTACACGTAAAGCGCCCGCAAGATCCTCGAGAACCGCAGCTTGGCGGATGAGGAGCGCATGGACGCCCTGGAAAACCAGCTGAAGGAGGCTCGCTTCCTCGCCGAGGAGGCCGACAAGAAATACGATGAGGTTTGCGAACCCACGTCGGGAGCTGCTGCAGCTTGTGCTGGTGTTGTTGTGAAAGAGAATGATAATAACAACGATGGTTCCTAGTCGATAGTCAAAATTACGAAAGAACGCGAAGACGCAAAGCAAAAAGTGCCTAACAAAACCTGACAAAACCTGACGATTGTGTGTCTGTGTGTTTTAATCTTGTGGGGGTTGGTGATCATTGATCAAATGAGCCGACGTGGGATAAAGGAAATATATGGTATACGCTCGCGTTTCGATAATTATTACGGTTGTTGGTTGTTTCCCGGAGTTTTTATTTCTGAGGAGGAAAAAAAATGAAAAAAAAGTTTTAGTTTACGATTACGGTGGTGCTATGTTGTATGTACATACGAAGTTGTACATAAATTGTTGATTTGCTGGGGTTCTCCGCTGAGCTCGGTGTCGGTGTGAGCGTCAAGCGGATGAATTCCGGATGGTGAAAAAATAAAAGTGTTGGTGCTCGACAAAGGAAAAGAATCTATATGTATATACGCCGTAATGGTTTCGTTTTTATTCTGCTTCTCGCGAAAATAAAAGTGATACGTAGGGGAATACATTGTGATAAAAAGGGATATATATATACTTTTTCTTTTGATCAGTCGGATTTTTAAGGATTTTTACGACGTTGACGCTAAAAAGGGATTTTTAATTGGTTATTTCAAAAATTTTAAGAGGTGTTATAGTAGGATTTAAGATTAGATTATTAAACAGTTTATTTTTGTTTGCAATCGACAAACAAATTAATAATTATTGGTTTATAATCAAAGTTGTGCGCGAACTGCCGGAGAAATACATTCGAACCTTCTTAATTTCGTTCTTTAAAGCCTGCTTCAAAACGTGAGATTCTATTATGTGCAACTCCGCAATGTCGATGGTCAGTTATTTTGGGGCCGTGAAACGAGAGGCAAGTTTAATTTGCTTTAATTGAGGGAGCCGCCTGCTTTTGTAATTTTCAAAATTGAGACCTGTTTGAATTCTTAAAGTGAAGTCGTATAAATTTTAATAAAACATATTCAGCTTCTATTTAAAATGTTGCCTGAGAAACGAGCATCTCTCGTCGATTTTAACTACAGTTTATTTTGAATCTGGAAATACGTAAATTCTAAGCCGAGGATTATGCACTTCGCTCGCGATCTGGCAAATCTCCAACATTTTGAAACTACTCTCTCAATGTTGGATCTCCAATCCGGGACAAGTAGCAACTTCATTTTTCGCATTTCAAGTACGTCTGAATTTCGACTGTTCTAAAAGTAGGACCCCGCCTTGTTTTATAAGCTTAAGAGAGGAGAAAAAAAAAAGACCAGGTCCGATTGGGTTTTCGAATTTCATGAATACTATAGACGCGCCCGCGATTCTTTCCTTTTATTCTTTCGCTCACCGGCTTCGCGCACGGATTCACAAGTGGTATTCGTGCACGAAACCGGGCAAGAGCATGGGAAAGTGTGTAACTCGTGTATAACTGAGGCTATCATGCTCGCGTTTAGCGTGCCCGACGCGTACCAAGCGCGAATTTGTCACCGGAATTTTTTAAACGGTTTTGAGCTATTTCTTTTAGTTGATTTGGAAAGGGATGTAAAAAGGTTGGATTGATCTGCAGACGGTAAGTCTTTGAATTGTCAAAATTGGTCTGTTCTGCCTTTGATGATAATTCAAAAAGATGTTAATAATTCTTTTTATATAAAATAAATGTGATATAATATAATAGTAGAAAATAATAACGAAATGTTTGATTAACTTTGCATATTTCACTATTAGAAAATTTAATGTTGCTACAAATTAATGAATGTAATTTTTATTTTAAAAGCATTACATCTCTTTCCCAACAAAAAAAAGGTTTTGAACGGTTTTATAAAATATAATAACTTAATTAAAAAATTTCAATTAACTAAAACATGGTTAGAGTATATATGAATAAAACTACCAGGAATTAAATTATTTTAATTAATATTTTGAAGACAAGAATTTAAACTTGCTTTAATTAAGTAATATAAATTCGGTGACAAATTCAGTAATATTTTTCGAAAGAAAAATAATTCAGGTGGGTTTCTATGTTGGCAAACAAATGATAGCAAAAAAAATCGTTTCAAACGATTGGTAAAATTGTGTTGATTGTGCGATTTAACTGTCTATAATGTAGACGATAATTCTGCAGAACTAAAAAAATTAAGGCTGTAGTCCAGTGTTATTTATAACGCTATAAATATTTTTTTCTGCATTAAAATTTAAACTAATACTGACTTAGATAGCGCATGGCGAAACCTGAACAGAAGCCAAATTAACAATTTTTAATAAATCGTTTGTTTTTATTTTTTTGATGTTTGCAGTGACTACTAACAAATTCATTGCTGTTTGGATCCTCGAAAAGAGATTTATATCATTCCAGCATAATTTTTATTAATAATTTTGTGATTTTTAATTTTATGCTTTACATTGTTATTAATTTTCGAGAGTGTAATTTTTATTTTTTATTTTTTTTATTATTTATATAAAATCTTTGAAATGTAATTGAATAATTAATCATAAATTATATTTATTAACATATTATATATTGCTATTAATATTGCTTCTATGAAAGATAAAAAATACATTCTCAAAAAATATTTTATACAAGAGATAACCGAGAAGTTTTGTTGATGAATTTAGTATTTAAATTAATTTTGTGATGACAAAAGGTATGCATTTAAAAATTTGAAGTCTATTTCACTTTTCCATCAATAAAATTCAAATTTGCAATCAAAATCTTGAATAGCTTAGACCACACATAACAGTCCATTTCAATAAACTTAAAAGACAATCTTACAACGACGATAAACATGAAAAAATCGTCGTTAACCTTTCCCCTTCAAATACGTGATCATCCAACAAATCATCTCGTTTGTCTCTTCAAATAACAAACGTTCAAGAAAACGTAGAAATTGAAAAAAAAAAAAAAGAAAAAATTGAAATATACATAGAGAGAGGAGAAGCTCAGTGAGCACGATGGGTGACACGTTATGTCCTTAATGCAGGTTGCCCGTAAATTGGCCATGGTCGAAGCCGATCTGGAGCGTGCCGAGGAGCGTGCCGAGGCTGGCGAGTCGTAAGCACACACATATTCTTCTTCTAAAAGCGGCTCTTTTCTTTTGCGCTCTGCAGCTCGCTTTTTTTTTTTAATTTCGCGTGTTCCCGCACCTTAACGCATCTTTTCGTATTCGAAATTGAAATAATTATTCGGTTATAACAAGATGCGTGTTTATGAGTTGTTTCGTACTTATGCGTGTGTACGTTTTAGCAGGTGATGATTGATATTTTTTATTTGCCAAAAAGTCTGATTTTGTGTGACTAAAATGTATTTCAAGGCATCGGTTTTGGCTGGTGTAAAATCTTTGTTTGCTAGTCTTAAACTATTTTAGTGAAACTGTAACAATGTCGTTATAACTATTTAATTTGACGATAAATAATTATTTATTATACTTAATAATCGTAATAATTTCAACTTAATAGAGTAACACGATATTTCTTAACTAGCAGCAAAACCAACTAGTCAAAACTAATGCTTCCACTCTAATCCACCCTTGTCTATTTATCAAAGCCAAAACCAGGACAACCCAAAGCAGCACAGGATCCAGAACCAAGCAGAGCAGAGGCACCTCACCACAACTTAATCCTAATCGTTTTTACCCTATTATTTCCAGCATGCGTTGTTCCATTAGTGCAATTAATTTTACATCCACCCCCACACGTATATACACGCAATTTGCGATAAAAAAAAAGTCACCACGCGCAGCAAGCTTGTTTGGCAATGATTTTTTTAAGCATGATCCATTTGTTTTGTGTTCCCGCTCTACGCTCAGGTCGCCAGAAAGCTAGTCATGATGGAGCAGGACCTTGAACGCGCCGAGGAAAAGGCCGAGCTGTCCGAGACGTAAGTTCCTTAGCACCGCAGCAAGCAAAGCGCCACCCTCTGCCACAAGAACACGACCCTCTCCTGTGCTTTTCTTGTTTCCTTGATTATTTTTTTTTTTGTTTAGTTTTTGTGTCTCGCGTGGCTTTGTCTTTTTAACTGATGTATTTGTTTATTATCCGTGCATTGAATTAGTTAGAATACGTCGTTTTTCAATACAATTTTCGGGTACGTCTCCGATTCTCCAAAGTGTAATTGATGATAAATATTTAGATTTGAATATAAGTTAAAATATTATTTTAACAATACTTTATGCGCGTTATTTGTTGATACGAGAAAAACAACAGAAATAGATATCGCGTAAGCGGACAAATATTAGACTTTACTAATTCTGTTAACGTATTTCAATTAAACAATTTGTTATACAATCAACCTACAATTTTCTAAATTTACAAATCGATAACTCAATGCTAGATAAAATACTGAAAGGAAAAAACTATTCTTTTTCATAAACCTCACATATTACTTGCAAACCACAATAGTTTATCATACACACAAAAAAAAATCCCATAAAACTCACCGATACTCGAATAAAAACCATCGCGATATCAGGCAGCTAAACAGCCGAGAATTCCGCCACATCTCCCCCCTCATCATTCAATCTCAACTCAGCGCCTAATTTGATCATCGACTAAAATACTAAAGCAGCGTATATACCGCTTTGGAGAATAGAGAGACGCGCGCGGTGTGTATGTATATAAAAAGCGGCGCCGATGAGTCACGCGCTCGCTCGCGCTTTTCATCCTGCGCGCGCTCACGTTTAGAGTCGCGCCCTTATTTGCCGATTTCGTAACCGATCGCTGCGCGGCCCCGTCTTTTTGCCGGGAGAGAATGAAGGTAGAGAGTATAGAGGAATAGAAAAAAATTAATGCTGGCTCTCTGGTTTGCAGGAAAATCGTCGAACTGGAGGAGGAGCTGCGCGTCGTCGGCAACAACCTCAAGTCTCTCGAGGTGTCGGAGGAGAAGGTAAGGAGTTTTTTTTGGAGTTTTTAAAAGATTATGTTAGGGCTGTATTTTAAATCTATGCGATTTATTCGGTCGCGTGAGGCATCGTCTATGGAGTTAAATTTTAAGTAGATAGAATTATAGAATTTTCAACAATTTTTTTTTAGTAATTCGTGTAAAGGCATACAAATTCTTAGTTGCTCGAAGATTTTAGTTACATGTTTGATCATTAGCAGGAAAAATATTTTTAGTTTTTTTTTTTTAAATTTATAAAATACAAGTGTCGATTAAGAAAGATAACTTAAAATAAACGAGGATAATAGTATTTGTTTTGTAAAAACTCTCGATTATTCTGGATATTTTTTGTTTTGAATCGTAATTACATTGTTTAATAAATTTTACAATATGCCTACGTTACAATAAAAACAAAATAATATAAATTTTAAATTAATAAAATTCTTTGATTTTGAAATTTATAATAGTTAATGAAATAAAACAAATAAAACAGCGGAAAAAATAACAAAGTTAGCAAAGTAAAGTTATTTCAGAGGAATAATGTTGAAATATTGTAAACAGGCCAACCAACGTGAGGAAGAATACAAGAACCAAATTAAAACTCTGACCACCCGTCTAAAGGAGGTACCCATCGTTCGGGAGTGCCTTGACTATTTTTTTATAACTGCTCTTGTTTTTCTGCGAGTTCCCAGATACTAACGAAATATTTTTTAAGGATATAGCTTACACCATCATTATTTTATTAATTTTCAAATAATTAATCGTTTGATTCTATTAAAATCACATTATGATAAATAATTGTGTTATCTTTGTTCTGAAAAACTATATCCTTAATCTATATGCCTAATAAAAAGAGTTAACCGAAAGATTGCACGATCTTAAGCGAAATTTAGTATAATATGCGACTTAGCAACTAGATTAATAATGCTTTTGTGTGCGTGTGTTTTTACTAAACAAAATATTTGTCTTTTTTTGTTGCGTTTCGCTTTCTACCACGCCAGGCTACACAGAGGGAGGAAACTTTCGTGGGCCAGGTTAAGATTCTGGACAGTCAATTGAAAGAGGTAAGTTTCTTGGCTCAGTATTAAGACGGGTAATAGGTTGTAAAATTAAGTCAAGAATTTGAGAAAATTTATCACATACGTATTTAAAATTTTCCATTTACAAAATCATAAATAAGAAGTTTTTAATTTAACAATATATGAATCGACTTATAGAAATTTAAACATAATTTTGTGCAGCATTAAGCAATTTTTCTGAGAACCTTGAATTTTAAGTAGAAGTATACAAATATAATAGCTAAAACAATAATACCAATAAGATTGTTCAATATTTACTTATGCAAATTACCATTTTCTAATTTAAAATATTTAAACATTTATTTTTAAAATACACACTGACTCTTAATTTAAAAAACAAACACATCTGAGATGATAGCTCAAATAATGAATATCGTGTTAGGAAATTTTGAGGTGAACATGAAACGATCTGGCTTTTGTGGTCGATAATTTGAGTCAGGTATGAAGCATGCGTGTGCCGAGATTCCATTTGACAATTTGTTTTGCAAATCTTATTAACAGTTAAACATTAAATATACCAATATTAAGTATATTTTAAAAATAATTATTAAAGGACTTTACATTACCGTAAGTCGTGGGTTGTCTGTCCTCCAAAAAATCGTTGTCCAACATCTATTTCTATATTTAAGTGTAGAGTAAACAAAACTGAATTTAGACATCCGACTTGGACGTAACATTCGATTTCTCTTTGCTTACTCTACACATACGCAGATCAATACTTGATGAACAACGATTATTTTTTAGACAACTTACATACGGTTTATAATATACAATTTGAAGTTCTTTTACATTTTTTCAATGAGCATGAAAAGTGTGATCACACTAATTAATAATAATACTATTTATTTTACTGTTGTGATTTTCGTAAATCTAAAACTAAAAATATAACCATAAAGAAAATGGCTGTCAAAACTATCTTTTTGTCATTATAGTTTCATTTTTTATTGTCTACTGTATTATTTAAAATACCATTTTTGACAGCCACTTTATCTTGATAAGAATAATAATAACTGTTTTCAATCTTACTACATCACAATTGTATTTTTCAGGCTGAGGCTCGTGCTGAGTTCGCCGAGAGATCCGTGCAGAAACTCCAGAAGGAGGTCGACAGGCTCGAAGGTGTGTATTTTTTCGGGACAGTGATAATAATTTTTCGTACAGAAAGGTATAAGCTGATAATAGAAAATCGCGAATGCGAGTAACATCTAAATTATTTTGTTGTTTATGTAGTTGAAAAAAATTCAAACTAGGTGAACGTATTTTTAAAATGTTCTCATCAATTGATATTTGATTTAATAGTCTATAAATGTTTTTGGTAAAGAATTAAGTTTAATGGACGGGAAATATTTAACATTTATAAAGCCAAATGCAGAAGTCAACTAATTAAATATAATTTGTTTGTAATTTTTAATTCTTCAAATGGAATAAAACGTTAAGAAAAATTTTTCTTTCTAAATATAACGAAGGAATATGGTACAGAACGCGAGCTATATTTTTTAACCTGGCAGTAAAATGGGGCATCACATAAAACATTAAATTTTAACGCAATTAGACCGGTGCACAGAAGAAAAACTGCACATAGCAACAGCAAATCAATGAAATACATTTTAGACGTCTCAGCATTGAGCACACTTTCAAATTGCTTTATCGGATTTTCGTTATCAGCGTTTTACCTTTAGTCAATGACCGATATTATAAAAATAGAGTAACTAGATAGAGTTGATATAGTAATTTCTCAGTATATCGAGATGTACAAGTAAGTTGACCAGAAAGCCTTCCACAACGTTCCAATTACCTTAATTTAATCATGCCATACTTGCAACTAAAAAAAGCTAAATTCTTCTTTCTAAGGTATCGATAGATCCTTTATAAAATGTTCATTTTTCAAATTTTAAAAATTAATTTTTTTAGCATCTTTTATTATTTATTAAGGCTAAGTAATTTTTTGTTTATAAACTTAAAATATGTAAAGGATCTAACGCGATTTTATTTATATTTGTGCCCTTATTACTCCAAAAAGCTCAGTTTGTTCAGTGTTTAGTTGTTACTTTTTAATTAACGAGAGAGAATATAATAATAATTAACAAACTAGCGCACGTCGAAGTTTTTACGCTTCTGATTTTATTTTTGCGCGAGAGTGGCCCTAACCAGTGATCTTTACAGACGACCTCGTTGCCGAGAGAGAAAAAAACAAAATGCTGCAGAACGAGATGGAGGCAACCCTGCATGACATCCAGAACATGTAAAACCCACGAATATCCCCGCCGTGGTTTTGTAATTGTGGTGCAAATACCTAAAAACAAAAAAGGGACGTGAAAACACAAAAAACAAAAACTGCAGTCTTTAGGCTTAGTCTTTGCTGTGCTCCATTGCGAGCGATACATACTTATATGGAAAAACAGAGCAATGCGACAGGCTAAAAAAATGAAACAATTATGGAATCAAAACGGAACGACGCTCAATTCGAGGATTCGCAAACACAAAAAGATAAACCGTCCGACAAATAAACGCGCATCGTCTCATGTTTTCCGAGAGAGCTTTAGGTTTATAAAAAAGTAATTGATATCGCAATAATTTGTTAAGGGTATAAGTCCGGAAAAACTCGCATTTCGCGCTTAATTTTGATTATATTTGTTAAAAAAGAAAGTTAACTGCCTTTTTAAAAATCGCATTTTTTTCGGGACTCGCTTTTTCTTTTACAATGATAAGTGAAACATTTTTTGACAGTAGGCAATAATGCATGCAATACTTTGTAATTTAAGAATATGGCCGTGATTTTGAATTGATCCTTAAGAGGCTGTGAAAAACTACTTTACCGATAGTGCTATATTACTTAGAATTTTGAATTTTTTAATGCTTAATGATTTATAATTTCCAAAATATGATACTAATTTACTTGCAATTGAAAGTTTAAAACAGCTACTTGATTTCTAAATAATTGAAATTGAGCTTGAACCATTTTTTATCTAAATGTATGTAAGCATTACAATAATTGCTCCAAATTATATTAGTTATTGGTTTATGTAGTATCAGATTTAGGAAATTGTAAAATAAATGGTACGGATGAAAAGAAACAATTTTTAAATGAATAAGACTTAAGATCGGTATAGTAGATTCCTTTTGGCCTCTTAAAGCGAGTGTCGCTTAAAATGTGATTCAGATATAAGATCATTAATATTGTAAAGATAATAAAAGTATAACGCGGTGGACTGATAATTGATTTCGCGGGACGAATTCGCGCAACTCATGTATGAAAATTTCGATCTTTGGAAAATATAATTAAGTCTGCAAGGAGAAGAAAAAATTTTTTAAATAATAATGAAACGCAAATCACTTTGAAGTTGCGTCGTGCAATTTATATAAATAAATAAAGAAAAATCGCGAATAATCACTCCGACTCAAACATTCCGTCGATCGAACTTCCAATAACTGTATTTAGTTTATAATGTACTGCCGTTTCTCGTGTTTCTCCTTTCTTTGAACACGACACCGCGCTGCGATCATTGTTGCCCTCCCCCGACATACACATATATGTTGCGACGAAGCTGAACGTGTGCTATCTTCTTTATATTTCGCGCCCAGGTAAATGGAAAAAATATGTAGTACAATACTTTTTAAAGTAGTAACTGCTAATTTAGTAATCAAAAAATTAATTTTTCTTTAAAGTATACACCAAAAATGTTTTAGCGAGGTAATTTTAATTTTGTAATATAATATCGATTCAATATTTTAAAACCGTATAATAAATTATAAAATTTATTTTTTAGTCTATACAAAGAGTTTGTATATAATATATTCTGTATCATAACATATAGTCGATCAAAGATATTCATTTTCATTTTTAAGATTGTATTGTACTACATTTTTTTGTTGATTCACGCTTACGATTTTCGTCATTACTTTTTCGCGCGGATACGTGTATCCTCGTTGATGCTTGCATGCACAATTTAAAAAAAAAAAGAAAGATGAGTATGTGAGTAAAAAAATTATACATATGATCGAAATAAAAAAAACGGTGCGGAGAAATCACGTCGAGTTTCTGCGCGTTCTATCGTTATTTTTTTATCGTTTATAATTGAGAATGAAAAGAAAATGAAATGAAAAGAGCCTTACGAGAAGCCCCGAGGTACATCGTTTAGTCTATTAATTTACTTAATAAAACATAAACGATTGGAATGATCATAACACTAATATTGTAATATTAATTATATATATTGCTATTATTATAAATATGTTTATAATATATATTTTGATTTTGAAGTGTGTGTTTATTATTTTATTTTCGTTGTTCTTTATTATTTTTATTAATACTAGTCTTAATTTTGACGCTCAATTCCTACACTAACACAAACCTTTGATGAGTTTTCCAAATCCATATGCGTCTATTAACTGTTAACGCTGCGTGTAACGATTGACATTTGCATAATTATGAAGCAAAACTAAAGGAAAAATTAAACTTGTGAAAACCAAGGTTTAAATTCATAAGGTAAGTGATGTGTTTTTGATTTTTAAAAATAAGTGCGTGTTTCCATGCTTTTAATAGCTACTAAATTGCTATATTATCATGGGTTTTTCTTTTTCTCTAAGCCTTTTTGTTCTTATTTTATCAATTTTTTTTGTTTTACGTTAATTTATTTATTTCTATTCATCATCTTTAAAAATATACAAAATAAATCTTCATTTATAAAATTCACTAAGTATTTGGATAATTAAAATACAATTGTAACTTCTATTTAACTTATATTTAAACTTATTTTTAAGAAAAATAATGATTATTTGTACCTTATCATTCAAATATGTATTAGCCATTTATTCACATGAGCTATAGAAAATTCACAATTTCATAAATAACATAAGTATGTACATAAAAATATTTTTTATAAAAAGATTACTGTTTTAGAAACGGACTATTTAATTGGTACAGATAAATTAGTATCTCCTGGCTAGGCTGAAATATTTATTATTTAAATTTAGTAAGTAACAGATGTTTGATGAACTTAAATTTCTGATATTTAGAGTGTCATACAATATATCATTAAAATTATTAAATAATCTATAAATTTGTTGTTCGTATTGTCAGAGTCATCAGAGACAGTAAAATTAAAAACAAAACTCTATTTTTTATACTTTTATTTCAGCTTTGATTTAATTAAATTTTTTTCTTATTCATTTATTTACACAACCCACGTAGAATTCGCTAAAATTATTAATTTAAGCTTCGCAGCATATAATTAATCTCAACGATAAAAATTTCTATACGCACCTGCTTGCAGATGAAATGGTGGCGGAGAAGGAGAAGTACAAGGAGGTCGGCGACGGCCTGGACAATGCCTTCTTTGAGCTCTACGGCGTTTAAAAATCAAAATCTAACAACTAACGCTTCGTACATAAACAATAATCGCTTTTTACAATTTTCGCTTCATTACTACCTTTATAATATCAGTAAGTTGCTTATTTTACGCCCTTGCAGAGTCCCTCAATCCCATCCAGCTAAGCTTCAAAATATTCCTGGGGTATTAAGGTGGTCTTGGGTCTTATTTCACTCTATTTGGGATTCTCGAATCATTCAACTCTTTTTCGTTAAAGGATTTTAGAAGACTTTCACATTGCAAGCTTAATCTATGTTAATGGGAAACTAACATTTGTATTTATTAGTAAATGATTATTCATCAAACACATTTTACATTATTTACGGGCATTAAATATTTATTAATATAATGAAAGTGTTTAAAGTATTGAATGTTAAATAATCTAGCATTCTAAATATATAAGCTTACATTAAGCATAAATTTATGATAGTTTGTACTAAAATTTAAGGATAGATTTTTTTGTTAATGAAAATGATTATAAATTTTTACAAAATTATATTCAATGCCAAAAATGATTTTTTTAAAGCTTCTAATATACCATAAATATCATTTAGAGTAATTAAAAATGCTTTAACTCAAATGTTAAAGAATTGAATGAAACGAGATGGTTTTTGGTACCTACATTATAAAAATTGAAAAGTTACATGGGAGAGAATTAATAAATATATTTAAAACAAACTTTAACACGGGTGAAAAAAAAATTATTAGTATTTATTGAGTAAAAAAAGTATTATTGGCATAAGTTTCTTGATAAGAACTTATTAACTGCAATCATAGTTATCAAGTTGAGTTTTATTGACATAAATATTTAAAAATTAGCTTTCCTTTGCTTAAATCATTTTTCTTGAATTCAACGCAAACCCCATAAATCTCTCCTGTGTAAAAATCGATGTACGGTAAATCCATCGATTAAACGAAAAAAAAAGAAAATAAAATGACTTGAAGAGAAAGCATTTTGCAAGAGACGGAACTCGAACATGACAAAAAATGATTTACAGACGAGCTCGTCCACGAGAAGGAGAAGTACAAATACATCTGCGACGACCTGGATCTCACTTTCACCGAACTGGTTGGTTAAGTCCCTCGCCGCCATCGAGGAACCTCCTTTTATTAATTATATTTTCCGACACCACACGAAACAACGAGAGGAGAGAAGAAAAACAGCAACCGCAGCGACAACAGAATGCAAAAATAAAATATATCGAGCGCGAATCGCACAACTACAAGCGCCGATCGCAACAGCCATACTTTACGTATTTATTGTATAAATAAAACATAAAAAATAACGTATATATTGTATAAGCAGGAATTTGCGTGATTTGCCTGTCTCACACTATCCCGTATAATTACACACATACACACTTCCGCATCCTCGTTGTTTCCCTTCATCAATCTCTCGTTATAATAATCATTGATGTTTATTTATTAATGAAATATTTTTATTTATTGAGAAAAAAAAATAATGGACATGTGATGAATCGTAGATGAAAGTTTATGGTTTATCCTGTGCAAAGCCAACGTAAATTTATGAATAAGGCTATATTACTCTTTAATTCATAAAAAGTCGTATAGAAATATAAATAAATTCAGTTTGCTGTTATATATTTATTATATGAATTGTAAATCTCAAGATTGTACACTAAATGCAGTTTTACTGGATTTTATAATAAAAAGTATTTGCAAAATGGAACAGTTGACTTTATTATTTTTGCTTGAATAAACTTTGTTCATATATTTA
The DNA here is from genome assembly GCA_900480035.1 of Eupelmus urozonus. Classification (NCBI taxonomy): domain Eukaryota; kingdom Metazoa; phylum Arthropoda; class Insecta; order Hymenoptera; family Eupelmidae; genus Eupelmus; species Eupelmus urozonus. Next base: position 46,880 of record UELX01000989.1, read on the forward strand.
TTTTCATACTTATTTTTCCTAAAACTTATATATCAAGAAGTTTTATATACTTTTCAGTGTGCATACTGCTACTTTTAAATAAGAATAAATAAATATAAGTAGAAACTACTTTGATCAATTCTCATTTAATTAAAATTACTGTTTGAGTTAAACATTGAACCTTAATAGTCTTATTACCTTCACAATTTTGTATGTAATTAGTTACAATTTTCTAAAATAAACTTTGATATAATGAAATTTAATTATTTAATAAGTTAAAAAATGTATTTTAAATCCATAGAATTTATGAAATGTTCCGATGATTCGACGAATAAGGTATTTTATTTTTATTTCATTTTATTATTTTATTTTTAATTTATAAAAATTTGAATCTCAATCGAGTATTTTTTATTATTCCTTAATTTATTTTTTACCCTATTTCGTCAACTCCAAATAAAAAAGTATTGTGTCTTATGTTTCTATATATACAACTTTTTCATTTGTAGCCGTCGATTTAACCTTTATTATTTATCTTATTATTTTTTATTTATTTTTCCCATTATAATTATTAAATTTTTAAATACTAAATTGTGATTGAGATTTTCTAAATTATTTTGAGAGATGAATATAAATAATAAATTTAATTTTAACTATTAAAATATTTATATTCGTACCTTGAAATAATTAAATAACGACAAATAATTTATAATTATTTGCGTATTGACAAATAACCTTTATTATGATGCAATTCCTAAAGTATTATAATTATAAATGAACAATTATCACTGTAAAATATTACATTTTACAACTTATAATCAAAGTATTTACTGATATAATATAAAATAACTCATATAGGTATGAGTCGCTTAATGGTTGGGGCAAAACTTACTTAACTAAATCTACCTATATTCTATTAAATTAACTTGTAGTATACTAGTGGTTTTCATCGTACATCAAGTACACTTCTAATCTAATTTACCTATAAAAATACGCATTATTAAACAAGTTAAACAAAACTTTTTTCTGATTATCCGTTGCAGATGAGCTGATGAATGAGCGCAGCAAATATAAGGCGATCGCCGAGGAAATGGACCAGACTTTTGCCGATCTCGCCAGCTACTAAACCATCTTGGCTTCGTCACAATGCCGATTTTATCGATTCGAACTGATAAGAAAAATCTAAGAACAATCCTACGGGCAAAGGACAGATGCACTGCCTGATATTAAATGGAAACAGAGCGATTAATATGCATATTAATGGGACGCTATTGGCCATGCACATCCGACCTGAAACAAGTTCGACTAGAAGTTTTTAAGAGATGAGAAAGCATCGTTATATTGCCGATTGAGATAAAATTTTAACTTAAATATAATATAAAGCTTGACTTTTTGTAGCAAATTAACGGTACCCTTTTTTAAGAGACTTGTCAATTAATTAAATTTTTAAGAAATTCCGCATTTAATTTTCACAGAACCTGCCGAAAAACTTTTGTAATGAAAATATTGTCTTTCTAAAAGCGATTGCGTATCATTAGATACCCATGACGTATTTATAGCAAATAGGATTGTAAAATATTTCTAAGTTTGTGATCGGCGACGAGACTTTCTCAAAGGACTATCGACTGAGTAGCATTTCATAAAAATATTTTTCCCTTATGGGCATTAAAATGAAAAATTAAAACAAGTTCTTTTTATTAATAGAATTAAATTTTTTAGGTTCTCAGATATTGAAAAAAAATTATTAATATAGTTATATATTTAAAATTAAAATATGGTTAGAAAATAGTTTTATGACATATTATTCAGTCGTACTAGCAGCGATCTTAACATTATAAATTCATAAACATTTTAATTGAAATTATTCGCTCAGTCATTAATTTTTATACAACATAAAAAACATAAAATAGTTGTTTAAAATAAACAACTATTTATTCGGATAGTTACATAAAAACGTCTGTTTTATTAATTCCAATACAATTTTCCGAAGAAACCATTCCAATTTAAGAAACATTGCCTTTAACGTAAGTAAAATTAAATTTTACTTTCGGTATAAAAATGCATTCAGGATTGTGCAAATACTGAATTGTTGAAATTAAACAATCCAAAATGGAGTTGAAAAAAATATTTTTATCAATCAAGAAAAGTGATCATTTGTTTTGAATTTTTGGCTTCAAAAAAAAGTAGAAGACCATTTTAACAAGTGCTTTGATTACTTTGAGGTGCGTCAGGAAAAAGTATAGAAGATAGCATCTTTTGTACTTGGATATGTAATAGGAATTATTGTACGAGTTACAACGAGATTGTAGAATTAAGGGAATTGCGCAAAATGATGCTCTAGATGCGCTTCTTGAAAAAATTTATAGAATATTTTTATAATTAATTTTTAGCGTTAATATACGAAACTTATTTTCATCTATTTTATTGCTATATATATTTTTCTTTCACTTATTTATAAACGTAAAATTATATATTTTTGTATAACTTCATTTAATTAGCAATATTATAAAAATTACTATTTAGAAAGAAGTTTTATTTAATTTTAGTTATACATGTAAGAAAGTTAATAAATGTATTTAAAGTAATAGTAACATATATACATATAGTCATAGAAATACCAAAGATAACAAATTCTATTAAATTTTCTTTATTAACAATTATTCGGACTAAAGATATAATATTTTTATTTTTTATAAAGTAACTATACATATTTTTTCATACTGTAAACTTTAAAAAGAATATTCATTTTAAATAATATTCATTAAATTTTCATAAGAAGCGCATCACCGCTTTGTCGTTTGTCTTGCAGGCCATAAAAATTTGTCCATTATTCATCTTCCTCCTCACTGCATTAAAAAAAGCTTCGGCACATTTCGCGCTTAGTCGATTGCATGATGATCTTATAGTAATACTCTAAAGTTTCGCTTGCGTTGAATTTTTATTACGTGTAATATTTTCGTGCTATAAGTTGTATTTTTTGATGAAAAAAAATGTTATTTGAAACGCAGGTGAAGCTGGATATGTGAAAGGAACCAAAAACAAAACCTACACAAAGACGGAGTGTTAAATGTAAAATGCGGCAGTGCCAAAAATATTGCAACGTGTGCAATGGAGAAAAAAATGTTTGAGAAGTGAACTGAACATATGCGATGTTGCACAATTATTAACTTTGAACATAATTTTGATTCTGTATAAATGCAAAAAACATGCAATAATTAGGCAAAGCTCCGATATTTTCAAACTTTTAATATCGTATTACCGAATTAGAGATTGAAGGTACATACTCTATTTGTACACTACAACGGAATAGGATAATATTCTGTTATTTATCGCTGATCGCTTTGAAATGAACAATCCGTCATAAAGACAGTAAAAAATGCCCAATGGATTTAAAAGTAAAAAGTCTTGTACTTCTAAAATGTTTAATAATATCTAATTTATTATTTTTATTACTAATCTACTACAATCATTGTAAACCACTCTATGAAAATTATTTCATTGAATAGATAATAATTAATAAATTTTAATTTTCAAATAATTTATTTATAAATATACGAATGAATAATATTTTAGAAGCAATGATTTTTTACTTATAAATCTCCAAATCTAGGCGTAGAATCTTTTCCACAAATTTAAGAAAATATATGTATGCGTTGTAAATATTTACATTTAATTATTTACCAGTAAAATTATCAATTGATTTGCATATGAAAAAATATATACTAATAGAGAAAAAACTTTACATTCCAGTGCACAAAAATACCTAAGGGTTATTTTTGTTCCGCCTGATATCGCTTGAACGAACGAAAATGCGGTAAATAAAGCGTTTTGAAACAGAATTACATAAATGTCTTTCATTTATTTTATTACCTCTGTATTTACATTTACCAAAAGCTTAAACTTATTATTTATATATTTATGAATCGACTTTCATAAATAAGTGCTCTTAGTTTAACATAGAAATGATTATTATTTTTCAAAAACAAAAATTGTTAATTAATCAGAGAAATTAAAAAGAATCAAAATATTAGAAGTGGAGTTGACAATTTTGAAAAATAAGAAAAAATTATTAAATGAAACTGTTTTGCCTACAAATGCCTATATCTAGTTCGGGTCTTCAGTAGGAATCAAACTTCTCATCTCCAGACAGAAGTTACTAAATATATAACTATAACAGGAAGGCTGGTCAACCAAGCATCTCTGGACGAGTTTGTTATATTTCCTTTGTGGTAAGCGTATTTTTACTCTTCCTGTGATTTTTTAAGAGGCTATTTCTACGTATTATATAGACCACTTACAAAGTGCGGAGTATAAACTAATTTTCCCTCATTGTGACCAATACAATAATTTCTAATTAAACTCTTTTATTGAAAAGTAAACTCAATTTCTTTAATTTGTTAATAGAGTTTTATAAACAGGAGATCATTATTAACATATTTATTTAAATAAAAATGAATTTCTTATTAACAATAAAAAAATATAGACACCCTATACATACTTAATGCCCTACAAATTCGATTCTCAAATCAACATAACTAAGTACACCAAACACCGACAAACAAACTAACTCCCAGCCTTAGCGCCAGCTAATTTAAATGTTGTTGAACAAAAAAGCCGCTTCACTTGCTCGACGATTAAATTTAGGCGTGATGTATTTACTCTTATAAATATGCGAGACCGTAAACACACGCTCCTCAGCCCGCGTATCTCACTCGCGACGTGTTTTCCTAGGCGTCGCGCGCGAGCCGCGCGCCGCGCTCGTCCGAAAAGTATTTCGATTCTTTCTGCCGCATTATTTTTTTTCTCTCCTTCGATATATTAAATTGCCTTCGCACGCGGGGCCGGAGCTTCTGTTGCGGCCTATTATTAGGAAGGCGCCCCAATAACGTTACTGGGTCGCCGTTGTACCCACGCCTCATATCGCGAGCTTTCTCTCCCTTTCTTTCCGCGACGAATTGATTTCGAGAATTTTTATAGTGTGTTGTTTAGACGTTGAAGAGGCGATGGTTTGGGTACTGTGTATTCGTATGGTTTTGTATAAAGTGTGTAAGAATACGATGACGATCGGGTTGTATATTTGCAGTTTATTTGTAAATTGTTTCTTTTATTTTACGCGTTTATTTCTTTTTCGCAAGTATATTTATGTTCTTATCAATTTTTGATGTGATTAAAGGCTGGAAAATGTATTGTGAAGTCAATTAACAATCAAAATTTGATTCAAAACTTTGTTTATTGCAAGATTTAAAGCAGCATTCTCCTTACATGCTCTATGTATACAAAAAACTAGAAATTTAACATAAATTTATACTAATTTAAGTTTTTTTTAAGAATTTAATTTTTATAAAAAAAAGTTTAATTAAATTCTTATTGAAAAAAATCGATAGTGATAATTATACTTTTTAATAACTTGATTCTTTTTTAAAAACATTTTAACGTTACCGTCTCAGCCAAATCTAAGCTAGAAGAAATTTCAAACAGCTGTACCAACAATATTTTTCATTAAAAAAAATAATTTTTTTATATAATATTTTAAAATTCGTTCGTGAAAAAAAATGTTTATAAAAACAAGTATAAAATTTGAAAAATGTGCACGGTCCAAGGAGAGAGATGGAAGTAATAGGGAGAAGCAATTACTTGAGGGGGAGGGAAGTCATAACTTTTTCTTTCTGTTCCGCTCGCATTTTGGAAAAGTTTCCCGGCAGTTGATCGAAAAGGATTTTTTTCTATTATAATTTGAAAAGAATTTTTGTTTTTTGTAACTTTCCAAATATGCTCTTCTCTGATCCACAAAAATGAAGGCATAGTTATAAATAGTTTTTAATAGTTTTTTTAATAGTTTTTAGTTTTATAATTTTAGTATATATAATATGAAGGGACTTTATGTTTTTGCTATCGAAAAAATGTTTATAAATTTTCTCGAAAATCTCGACGAATTTTGTTGAAATTTGTACAGATTTTTCACCCTACTAAAAGACGTCTACAGTCTTAATTTCAGCTTTATTTGCATATTTTAAGGGCATGTTAAATGCGTTTAAATATTATTAAAAATCGATTTTTTAATAAAATTATGGAAAATATTTAGGTTTTAAAAAAATCTTTTCTTTTCTATAGTTTATCAGAAATCATATCGCGTAATAAACACTTCAATATATTTTGTGTACGTATGTTTTGAATTGATTGTTATCCAAGACAGGTAAGATATAATAAAATTAAATATACAGATAACAAATTTCATTTTATTATATAAACATTCTAAATTATTCTAATATATGAATGGAAAAAATTTATAAAATGAATTTGTTTGTATTTACATTTTTCTATAAATACTTATATACTTATAGATTCAACTTAAACTTTCACGCGTCAAGCGTCACTCCTCTTAAGGTCATATTTTAAATTTTTTTAACATATAAATAGAAGATTTATAAAATAAATTAACTTATCTTTACCGTTTTGTATAAATATTAATATAGTCTTAGAACTCCACTCGCGTCAAGCGTCATTTTATACATCTATTGTCATATCACTTTCTTCAGGGTTACTTATTTTATCTCTCTATTGAGGTCTAAAAGATCATATAAATTAAATGGAGTTTCAAAACCACAATGTTTAAATAAAAAACTTTAATTACTTTAAAAAAATCCTTATTCTTGAGAAATTTATTCTGCGATTTCATGACAAGGTTCACTTGTATCACAGTAATCGCTGCTGGCATTTATACTTTCATGGACAATGATTTCGTTAAAAGTTATGTCTTTCCTTTTGAAAGATAGAGAAATGTCTAAAGGCTAAAATTTAAAAAAATGCATATTAATAAAATGCACGTAAATAAATTATTCAACATTCAGAAATTAGATGAAATAAAATATTTTACTGTCACAGTATCTTCAATTCTTGAAATTTTATCGCAAGATTTGTCTGCATCAGTGTCAATAACAGTGGCATTTACAGTTGCAGTATCAATAATTATATCAGAAGTTACACCATCACTATTGATAGATAAAGGAATATCTATAAACTGAAAATAAGAAAAAGCAAAACATAACCAACTATTTAAAATTTAGAAAAAAAAATATAAAAGTATATATTTACTAAAGCAACATCTTCAATTTTTAGTATTTCATGACAAGGCTCATATGTATCACAGTTAATGCTTTTAGGATTGTTACTTTCATATTCAACAGGTTCATCAGAAGATATATCTTTCCTTTTAATAGATGAAGAAATTTCTGACAGCTGCAGTTGATTTGAAAAAAAATAAAATGCATGTAAATAAATTATTCAAAAATCAAAAATAAATTTAAGTAAGATAATTTACTGTAATAGTATCTTCAATTTTTGAAATTTTATCGCAAGTTTTGTCTGTGTCACTTTCAAGAGT
>UELX01000990.1:0-54215 GCA_900480035.1 Eupelmus urozonus
GTTTCAAGATAGTTCTAATATAAAGATTATTTTGAATTCTGATTATTTACATTATGATTGGATCTTATAATCAAAGTCTAAAAACAATATAATATGAAAAAAAAGAAAGTTTGAGTTACAAAAAAATATGTGTGAAGAAAAATTTTTATTTGGAAAAATATATATAAACAAAATATTATATAAAAATATTTTACAGAACATCTGAACGTTTATTAATTTTTTTTTTTTTTATTTCTTGGAATACTTATTACATTTGAGCTTTTATTTACATAAAAATTAAATTATATGAATGTGCAAATGTGATGCATATTTGTAGATATATACTTATTTTATAACTGAAATAAAACTTTTTAGTTTTTAAAAATCTTTAAATTTTTATATCCTAATAAAATTTGTTAAGTAACAAAAAAAGATCTTCAAGATTAAAACATTATCTAAAAAAAAATCAAATGTTTTATTAAATCTATTTCTAAAGTTGATAATATCTATAGCTATTTTTTTATATATAATTTTTATTCTCAAACATTATCTTCGTTACTTCTGTTTTTATATTTCATTGTTTATAGTATTTTAATATAAGACCTAATCATAACATAAATTTTACACTTTAGTTCTATTACCGTACAAAAACTACCTTGAAACTATCATAAGATTTCTCAAAACCTTATAAATCCATCAATCAAACTTTCCTCCTTGTCTGCCACAATCAAAGGATCGATACCCAGCCCCTCCACAATCTAAAAGTTGTCCAAGAATTTTTCAGCAATAGCCTCGTAAAGGTGTAATCCGAAAGTTGGCGGGGCGAAGCCCCCGGCGTAAAGTGGCTTTTTTGCGGGCAGCCGCTATCCGGGCGCGCGCCAGCACCGCAGCACCGTGGCGAGACCCAATCAACTGATATCGCGCTCTTAAGCCCCCCCGAAGAGCCGCAACTCCTGATACGACGGTAGTTCGAAGGTGGTTAGGCGGTCTGATCACGAGTTAGTGGTTCGATGTGATGGGAGCTGTATATACACAGAGCTGGAGCGCGGATCGCGTACGTGTATATATACATCCTAGCCACGCGCGAACGCGGAGACGTTGTGTGTGCTTTGAGGGCGTCGAAACGAAAGGAGCGAGACGAAGAGAGAGAGAGAGAGAGAGAGAGAGGCGGGGGCAGCCAAGCCGACTTTATGTCGGGACGTAAGCCGGTTATAGGCGCTGCCGATGTTATTTGATGGCCAAATGCACTCTGCCGCGCGAAACAACCCGAGCGTAAGCCCCACCGGCTTCGTCTTCTTCTACTTCTTCGTCTTTCCTGCTGGCTTTCTCTCTCTCTCGATTTCTATATCGCCCCGCAGAGCTTGCGGCTTCTACTAAGATTCCGCTTTCAATAAACAAACGGGGCGCTTGTGTTCCGGTTAAGCCGTGTACAATAAATTGAAAGGAGCCTTTTTTCTAACGAGCTTCATTAGAATAATTGAGCTTTGTGCGCGCCGCGGATCCATTAACGCGCGGGCCCGCCGTGTGTTTATGCGACGGGGCTAAAGATTGCAAAACATAATAAGGCAAAGGGTTGCGAGAAAAAGTCGCGCTTAAAGGGCAAAGAGTGAAGAGGGCGGGGAAAAAGCACACAAAAATCAAAGTACTTCGTTGTTAAACGTAGCAGGAAAATCGTCGTTCAATTTCGCCCTGCTGCACCTTTCTCTGTCTCTCTCTCTCTCTTTTCGCGAGCGAGCTTTCCCCTCGGGCCTCTCGCTTGAAAAAAAAAAAAAAAAATGCCCTTCACCGGTGCTCTCGCGCGCTCGTGTATATATATCGACGGCGCGCGTTTCTTTTTGATCTCGCTAAAGAATTCATTAAGTTTCGCGGGGGCGGCGGCGGCGCGGTTAGGTATTAATACGGGCCGGAGGAAATACCGAGCGCGTTTTACGCTCCGCTTGCGCCTCGAGTTGCCTCGCTCGCGCGCTCGGATGATACTTTCGGCTTGCACTGCGCTGCCGCGAGGGGAAAAAGCGCGCGCACTTCGGATCCCGATAATTTTCTTAAACGTCAAAGTTGAACAGAAAAACGGCCGAGAGCGCTAACCTCTTCGCCGGCTGTAAAGTTAATCTTTCGTTTCTTTGAGCGAACACGCCACTTTTTACAAGAAATTATTTACAAGATGCGCCGAGTGGACCGAGTGTTGTTCAAAAAGCATCAAGTTTACGCGGCTGGAATTAATTCGAATTTTTAGCGGATAGGCAAATTTTGCGTCTGGCAAATATTGCTTCTGCATTGCGGTTATTACAAGTAAAATGATTCGTCCGTATACGTTTTATTAGAATTAAACACAAGTTGCAAATCCTTGGAGAGATTCAATTTATGCATCCAAGGTAGCTATTTTTCCCAGCGCATCAATAGCAACGGGTGATTATTGCCGAGGAACGGCGTCAGTGTCTGGCGGAAGTAAAACTACAGCAGTATTGTCGTCGTCGGTGAATTTCGAAAGGGTCGAGAGAGAGGAGAGAGCGAGTCCCTCTCGGCGTCGTCTAGGTTCCTACTCGTCCAGGTACGGAATGAGAATTGTTCACGACTGCATGTCTTAGGGTGATTGGGAGTTATGAGTCCTAAACCGTGCTCCAGGGCGTCGGAAGGACTTGACACAGGTCAGATACCGCCTCGTAAAACGTTATGAGAATTAATGTCAGCCTGGCTCCCTCCCCGCCGCAGCTCTGTCTTTTCCGCTTCCTATCTTCCTGTGTGTGTGTGTGTGTGGGTGTGTATCGCGAGCCGCGAAACACGACGACGTCGACGAGCCAAGACGGAGCCCGCAGACTCTCTCGCTCTTTCTCTCTCCGTCCCTACGGCCAATTTCCCCGTTACGGCGACCACAACTTTCTTAGCTAATGGAAAAGTCGATACCCGATTGCTGGACGGACGAGCTGCTGCTGCCGCGCGGCTGCTTCTTTGGGAGCTCCTTTTGGACGCTTGGATGATGCCACGGTGTTTTGCACGCCCGACTTTTCTTACGCTTCGACACGCTGGGGTTGTTAAATTTTCTTATTTTGTGAAAATATATACCTCCGTTTGTTTATTTAGTGGAATGAACTGATTTAACCACAGTTTTATCGATTTGTAAGAGCGTTATAATGATTTTACACTATATATAGAAAATGTATAAAGTATTTTAAAAAATATATATAAAAGTCAATTTAGCTAAATGAAAAATTAAATTAGCATATAAAATCTGTAATACAGAAAATTTTTATTACATAAAAACTAAATTTCATTTAAACTATTTACTTAAAAGAAAGACCATTAGAAATGAAAAACTTGGTCGCAAACTAATAACTCAATAAACAATGAAAAAACGATTAAGGCTTAAAAGGTTCATAAATTTCTGAAAACAGCAGCAACTCGGCAAAGTATTTGTGAGTATAGCCTCGCAAGCGCGAGCGATCCGAGACTGCTGGTAAATACGCACATCGACAATCACTAGATGAGTGGCCTCTTCCGGTCGCCCACTGGCTCTCGGTTAGCGCTTAAGCCTCTCGCGCTTGGCTCGCGTTAAACGAGCGCGTTGCGCCCGTCAGCTTAGACGATGATTTAGTGGATGCATTGATTGGGTCGATCAGGGGCCATCTCATCTCGTTTAAAGCCTTCCATCATCGGTGCCACTATTTATAGAGCGAGGCGATGATCGAATGAATTTCGTGCCAAGCTGGCTGCCGGCAGCTCGCTCATATACGTTTACGAGTCTTCCTACTTCTTCGTCCTCTCATTTCGCGATATCGCGCCCATCAGCTGCCCGCGTAGCCTCCGAGTGCGTGTGTATTGTCGGCGGCCGATTGCCACGATTGAAAGATTGCGCGGAATGCTTCGGCCTGTTAGCCCTGCCGCTCGCGCGCGCGCGCGCGCAACGCAAGCAAGCCCGATAAATGGAAGAGCGAAAGAGATGCGTGGGTTTTTGATCTGCCTTGTTCTGCTGCTTCTTCTTCTTCTTCTTCTTCTTTAGCTCTCTACTAAGGCTCGTTACGCTTGAGTGTTATGGTGATAAGATGTTTTACAATTCGATGATTTGTAAGTAGTCCAAGAATAAATGAAAAAATCATTCGGGATATCAGATGATTAGACTATAAATTTTAGTTACGCTTCTCGAAGCTTTTGATGCTTGAAAGTCAATTGAACTTTAGAAATCTTATTATGAAATAAAGTAAATAATTTTGTTTAAATAATTTTAAAATAAAATGAACTCTGTGGCAATTCAAGCTTTACTAAAACGTTTATATTAGCATTTAAATTTTGTTAAAACGCTAGATTAATTTCAAACTACAGCATAAAAAAGTCAATCGCAAATCAAAGACACGAGTAACAAGCATCGAGATTTAATTACCATAAAAAGAGTCTATCGGCATCAGTCCGGGCGTTATCGAAAAGGCAATATTTTCCATCAAACGAGGCCGCAAGTTGCCTCTCCATCTCTCTCCGTCTCGCCTCACCCTACACAGACGCCGCCGCCGAGGGAGAAAGGAGCTGAAGAACTAAAGCTACCCAGCGCCTCAATATTTTCAAATTACCGCCCCGATGATTTTCTACCAAACAAAGCGTTCTTCACCCCGGTCATATTTCAATCAATACGTATATAACACTCTCGCTCTCCTTTTTTCTCTCCCGTCCTCTTTACTCTCCACGTGCCCCCTTTTTTTCCTGCGCTCTTTGCTCTCGCTCTCTCCTCTCTTTCGGCGCCACAACAAAAAAAAATCTCTGTGCCGGGGAGCGGCGTATCATTTGCGATGTGGGCTTTGCGCCTCGATTAAAATTAATATTAGAACCTGTGTTTCTTCACACAGAAAGTATTCGACATACCCCCCGCCCTCGGCTGTCCCTTTGTATCGGCCGATCGATTCGCTTTTTTCCGCGCAAGCTCGCAGCCTCTTATTGCAAGTCGGAATATTTCGATCGTTTTCCTTTTGACGGGAGGGGCGAAAGAATTTTTTTCCAAGCGCGTTCGTTTATATTAGATGAATATGAATTTCCACTTTAATTTTTATTATAGAGAGAAAGTTTGAAGTCTGCTCTATGGCGTAGAAAAAAGGAAGAGACGATCTTGTAGCGTGATAAATTTATAATTGAGCAAAGCGTGTAATCGAAGGCTCGGAAGTTAACAAAGTTTTTATAGGAGCCGAGAGCATGGCCGCCGCGCGCGTTCTCTTTTTCTCGTCCTCTCTTCCTTGGGGATTTTTCCTCGAGCGGAATTATACGAGGCGAGGGGGTGGATTCAAACGACGGAGAGAATTAACGTCTCTTGCGGCATAAAAAATCTGTGTAATCAATTATCGAACCTTTTTTTTACCCTATATTTCATGGCCAATGAGTCTCCGAACCCCTAGAGCAGCTCTTATTTTCATTTCACTCTCTCCCTCTCCGCTTATTTTTTTTTCCTCTTCGTTATCGCCCTCCGCTTCCCCGCCTATAATTTTCTTTGATTCATCAAATATTTGCAATCTTTAATTGCGCGTAAATGTTCCAAGCGACAATGATACGCATGTTTTATTATTCCAGCATCACAAGATTCATAAGACGATTTTAACATAAGAAAACAATCTTTATATTAATCCACAACAAAAATCAGCTCGTCAACCCATTAAGAAATCGCACTTGAGACTCGAGCACCGCAAGCCCGTACCCTACACTCCGCGTTATGACTACTCTCTGGCGCGTTGAGCGAAAGAAAAAAAAGCAGGCCGCGTTTAATACCGGCCAATAATTACAACGCGCAGCAGAGCGATGGCTTGGCCGAGCGCGGGCTCGAAGTGTGGCGCCCGCAGAGAAAGGGTTGAAAAACGAGGGCGACGCGGCGAGTGCTCCCTTTCGGCGCGTCCATTGATATGGTACTAATCCAAGCGAGCGAAAGTCAAAGGATCCGACGTTATAACGACGCTGCCCCGTTACGCGTCTACGCGCACGCATGCATAAACGAAATAAAATGCGTGGGAGGGGGTGTTTCGTTTAGCTACGAGCGATACGATTTCGTCGTTTTTGATGGCTGGGACTAATTTGTTTTAATTTTGGGATGGATGTTTGTGTGATTTATATTGTGGTTGATGTATCGTTAAATTTTAATTTTTATGATAATCATGTTGTTTTGACTGATTATGATTTTTCGGTTACTATTTTTTATCATTTTACGAAATATTGATAGAAAAAAGAAATTATTAATTTTTAATAACGTTATAATCTTATGAAAACATTACACTTTTTTACGTATTTGAAACTTCACTTTTAAAAGTATTAGCTTTACTTTTAATAATCCACTGAAAATTTAATAATCCCATATTACAATATTATTTTTCGCGCTGCACAACCTCGTCGCTCCACAGCTTGAAAATCGCGGCGCGCGCATCACTTCGGCAAAGTTCGCATCGGGAATTTTCCGATATTTATGGGCGCTCGCCAGCGCGCGCAAAGTAAGGAGGCACGAGGGGAATTTATTAAGAGCGCCAGCGCGAGATTGCTAATAAGCTGAAAATATCGATGGGCGATATGAAAATTACTCGAGCTCGCTACTAGCGTCGTTTCCCTTCGCCTGTACACATCGCCGCGCGAGTACGTGTCGTTGCCCCTCCCCGAAGCAGCCTCGACAAGCGAGGCTCCGCGTATATACCTACCTGGCGGCGCGCAAGTATTTAATATAACGGAGGAGGACTTGCGCCCGGAATGTGGATATATATAAGCCCGTGAAAATAATCGCCGAGGCGAACGCGCTACGTCTTTGCCGATAAACGGCTTTGCAGTTTAAGATATTTGGGCGGGCCCCTCCTGCAGCTGTTTATCGCGTGTTTATGTTTCGCAAGGACGGCGGACTGGCGAAATTTTGAAGCGCTGGTTTAGCATTAATTAAACCGCGGCTGAACACTGAAATCTTTTTGAGTAGGGAATTGCGAGCTTTTTCAAAGCAGACTTCAAATTATTGTTCGTGCGCAAAAAATCTCGACTCGCGCGAAATTCAAATGTTAACATTCTTCTGGAAGGGTAAACGTTGGGTGGTTACGGGAAGTTTGAAATATGCTTCAACTGCGAAAATAAGTACAATGCAATTAAAATTACTTATATCTTGTAAAATGTTTCGCAGTTAAACTTTTTCCTTTGAGGAAAAAATGTTAATATTTTAAAAGTTTTCCCGAAAGGCACACAAAGCAAAGTTTACATAGCAAAAAAGAAAATATCAAAAATAAATTGTAAATTATCGATACTTTTACGTTCAATTAAAGCTATAACTATGTTAAGAACTTGTAACAACAATTAAAAAACTCAATTACACATTCATTCATCGAAAAAGTCTATAAATAATTCTAGTACAAAAGCTCTGAAACCCACATTTCCCAAAACAAAAACCCCCGATCACCACTCTACCCACACCGCAAACTCAGCGCTCTATGAATTAGATTCAAATCCAGAAGCGAGCAACTCTAGCATAGCAGCGGCCAGTTTAAGTTCGCCGAGGGCGTATTATGCGCGGCGAGAGAGAGAGAGAGAGAGAGAGAGGGAGCTAGAGAGATGTGTCGTCGTCGTCGTCATCCGGGGATTTTAAAAAACGTTCAAGAGTCTGCATTCACGGCATAATCCCCTTTGGTACGTGCAGCGGCGAAGCCGTATACACGAGCATGCAGAAACAGAAAGGCGGCCAAGGGAATAAGAGAAACGCAGCGCGGCAAGAACCCAGCCGCGCGTTCGACGCGCTTTGCCCAAAGAGACCGCAGAATCTCCGGGCCCCGATCTGTGTGTGTGTGTGTCCTCCTCTGCGCGCGCTCCGCTGAAAACTTTGTTACACATTTTTGGCCCGGCCCGCACGATATACACGAATAAGTGGATCAAAGGGATGGACTCGCGCTCGCGCTGCAAAAGAGAGGAAAATCCGATGTCTGCAGCTTCACTCGTTACTCGCTCTTCTTATTATCCCCTCCCCCCCTCTCCACCGTTCTCTTTTCACTTTGCCGAAACTTTGAAAAACTCTTTGGAGAGGGCGAAAACGGAGCTAAGCTGTGTCCGGGAAATAATTCCCACGCACGCGGAGGTGGAAAAAAAGTTTATTAAAACAAGCTGAATTCTTATGCTGATGTATGTACCGAGCGGCCGGCGTAACGTACTTAGACGCCCGTTAAATCAACTTCAGCGCGAGGAGAAACAAATTTCGACAACTTTTGTACACAAATGTATAAATTTATTATGTAAATAGCATTCAATATGTATTCTCGTATAGAATAACAGAAGACACTAAATAATTATCACGCAGTTACTTTGTTTATCTGTCAACAGATACATACTATACAATTATTCTATACAATACAACAATTTCAAACACAACACTTCAGTACTCCTATACTAAACTCTAGTATCACATCTAATTATTTTTACCAACGCTACTAAGACACGCGCTTAAGCTAGCAAAAGACTCGCTACTGGACTCGGACCCCGAATGAAACAGCTTCGTGTGGTTCTCTAACGAGATCGGGCCCTTAAAATACTTCTGGCAGACGTCACAATGAAACTTGTACTTGTTCTCGTGGCACTTGAGATGCTTGTTCAAGAGGTCCTTCCTCGCAAAAGTCCGCTCGCAGCTGTTGCAGGGAAACTTGTCGGGATTCGTATGGAAGGTGTTGTGACGAGTGAGGTTGTCCTGCCTGGAGTATTTCCTGGTACAAATGTCGCAGGCGAATTTGTTGCGCTCGGAGTGACAGCGCTGATGGTAGCGCAGGTAGCGTTTCTGGGCGAACGATTTGCCGCAGGCGCAACAGGTCAGCTGGTTCGCCTCGTCGGCCTGGACGTTCAGGTGCTTCTTCACCTCGCTCTCGCTGCTGAACTCTTCCTTGCAGTAGGGGCAGGAGCTCTTGGTGACCTGCTTGTCGCGAATGATTTTTTTCAGGAAGTTCGGGTCGGTCATGATTTGGTAGAGGTAGGTGTCCTTGAATTTGTTGCTCTGCTCGGTGCTGGACGGCCCGGGCACGGCGTTGTCGTCTTCGCTCTTCATGCTGAGGTCGACGGCTTCGCTCTTTGCGTCGGGGGAAAAGGGCTTCCACTGCTCGAACGTGTTTTGCGGAATTATATTCTGTAAGATTTTTTTAATCTTATTATTAATTAGAATACGTTGAATTTGATTGATGAATGTGTAACTTTTTTTGCGAAAACGAAACGCTATTTTGAAAATAAACGTAAAAGTGGAATGTTACGCGAGACTTAATTCTAAGAAATTTGTCGTACCCGTACTTATAATGCTGTTTGTAAATTTGCTAATCCAAAGTATCACCGTAACCTTCACACATACAGAAAAGCACAATTTATTTATTGCTACTTTATAAATTATAAAGTTATGCATAAGCATTATATAAACAAATGTTATAGATCTCTTACAATTCACTACGAGATATTGTTCAGTAAAATTTTTCTTTTTCTTAAAAAATTCCAACAAAAGAAAATAAAAGCAAATCCAGTTATTAAAAAAATTGCCAACTTTTCTGTTTTTACATATACTATTTTATACACACCTGCTTACGAACAACCAAATCCATTTCCTGCACGATATCCTGGTAATTCGTAAAATTCACAGTTTTCACGCTCACAGAGCCGGGCTCCTCCAGCTTTATGGTTGAAAAAAATTCCATGTTCGTCGCTGCATTTTTTACTCTCGAAAGACCCTGCATGCTATCTTTTCGAGGTAGATGCCTTGGCATGCTCTTTACACGCATTATTCTCTAAAAATTCTCCGCACCACACAGTTACCAAAAAAAATGAAAATTTTCTCGCGAGAGGCTCACAAAGAAAGCGCGACGGTTAAAAACAAACGAGCTTTTTAAAGTCACTTGCTTTTCGGGCAGAGAAAAATACAAGAGCGTTAAAAGAAAAGCAAGGAGGGGATCGCGCCTGTCACTCCGTCTTCGCGGCGATCGCTTCGACGATCGAATGCCAACGATCGAAGGATTTGAACAACCTGTGCCTAAGGAAAGTGTCCTCAGAACGACTTTGAAGGGCACGAGCAATACAACGGCTTGGCGGAGTTGCAAACACGTCGTTTCTTCCTTCGTAACACTGCTTCTACTCGATTTATTTTGATACTTCTTGCTGTAGCTAAGACACGGCAATCCATTCCAGTATACACATTACTAAAATGAATTAAGAATTTGCGGTAAAACAATTAAATGCAAATAGAAGTGTTAATTATCATAATACAATATCAGAGTCGTAAGTGATATTTCTGCTAAATTTTTATAAATTTTCAATAAATTAATTAGAATTATTTCAATAAATTCCGGATTATCGGCCCAGATTCAGCACGTGCGGTCCCTCCTAATTCCACACTCTTTACACGAAGAAAAAAAATGTTCATCACATTAATCGAGCGAAAAAAAAAATTAGCCCATTGTCCCCGAAAGATAAATATCACTACAGGATCATAATAAGGGACAAACAGCGCATTGATAAAGAGGAGAGAAAAACGGAGAAAAGGGATCGCTGTTCGAATATTTTTAATTGTAGACCAGGGGGGGGGGCACCGCGGAGAGAGCGAGAAAGAGAGAGAGAGCGAATTACGAGCACGCTCATCGGAGAGAGAAAGAGAGAGGACACAGCGAACGACTCTCGGTATTGTCATACCTCGAGAGCAATGCCGCCGCGGCGCTTTTCTTTATTTCCCCAGTGGCTGGATGAGGTTATACATTTTATTTTTTTTTCCCTCTCTCGCTCCCCCTTTCCGCCCTGTATTTCTCTCCTTTTTTTAACAGCGCGCTCGGGCAATGCCTCCATCTTCTTATTAGCAAAGCTAATTGGAAATACAAATGGTTATTCACGGTAAGGGAAATGGCGGAGGTTCGCCAGACGACGAGCTCCGCGACTAGCTGGCTTCGGAAGGGGGGGGGGGGGCCAAGGTGGTACACTTCTGCGTATTAAGCTCGTATTTGCCCCGGATAATTAGGACTTTTTTCCCGGCCAATTTGGATGAATAATTGATTTCGCTCCGCCGCCACCGACGCGCCTTATTTCCGTTTCTCGGCCGCTGTGTTTCTTCGCTCTTTCACTCCCTCCCTCTATCTTTCATTCATCGGATATTTTCTCGCGATTTCTAATGCCTTCTATCTTGCTCCCTCCGGCCTCTCTCTCCCGGCTTTTACCGGCGTACTCGGCGGACCACTTCGAGTGACAATCAACCGGCGCTCGCAGGGGGAAAAACGAGAGAGAGAGCGGCGGAAAAAAGCGGATCTCGCTGATGAAATATTCAATGCGACTCGCGGAGTTATGCTTCGACGGATGTCCCGGCATAATGAAGAGCGCGCGGAGCCCGATGAAAGATGCAACCTCCCGTTAAAGTTGCAAGTCCCGGGCATAATGCCCCTCTCCGCGCGATCGACGCTCCTCTCTTCAAAGAATTTTTTCTCCTCCCGTAAAATAGCAATTAAGAATTCAGGCTTCGACTACGTACACATCGCGCGATCTAGCGGCGGCTCTAGCTTGTCGCTGCTTTTACGCGAGCGCTACGGCAAAGATTCATGAGGCTGGCTCGATGCTTGGATTATGAGTAGACGCCGGCGCGGGAGAGCTGAAATTTTTCGGAACTTGAAGCAGGCGCCGCGGCGCGTAATCAGTCTTTCTCTCGTTCGACGGGGGCTGGCTGCTCTCGCTCTCTCGTTTTTTCTCTCTTTCTCTCTCGCGCCGTGGAGGTTCGAACGAGCGCGCGGGAGCGGGTCAGGGCTTTCCTGAAAAATATGAGTTTAATAAAGAAGAGGGTGTGATGTATGGCCCCGTGCCAGAGGGAAGAAACTCGCGAGATCAGCCCCGCTTCGATACCAGCCCAGGTATTGTATACGTAATATAAGTTGCGCGCCGCAGAAGGCGAACTTTATAAGGGGCGTTGCTGCTCAAGAGAGAGAGAGAGAGAGAGATAGAAGAAAAAATAAAAAAATAATACAATGTGCGTGACGCTTTTATTACATTCGTGACGGAAATCAATCGTGATGAAGTATTGTTCGGCCGTATAGATTTTACCTCAAAATTTTTTCCACGCTCGTTTGGGATGATTTATTGGAAAAAGAAAACGATTACCTAAACCTGCGATAACTTATAAATATTTGGACAATATTGGATATATATTCTATTATTTAAAAATTAAATAATATCACTTACTTTAAACTAAATTTCAAACTTTTCATTGTTGCTACTTTCAGTTGTTATTGCTAATTCTTTTGCTTATGTTTTTGCTTGAATTTAGCTAAAAGAGTGATCAATTTCTTTTTACTGAGAGAATAAATTACTTTTAGCAAAAATAAGACATTGAATTAAATCATTTTTTGGCTCACCAAATCACCAAGATTTATTTTTCCTTGTTTTATCACATTGATCAGATTTTTTTATTTATTTATTTTTTTAAATATTTTGAAAAAAATAAAATATATCGTATCTAAATCTACACAAAGTTGTACAAAAACATTTTAATTTTACAAAAGGCATTAATTTAAAATATCTGTTAAATTTTTTTTAAGCAATCCTCATGTAAATGGATCCTATATCCGACTAAGTCACATTACACAACATCTCGTAACTTATCCTGATAAGGGGTTGTAAAACGACGATACAGCTATCTGCCAATACGGTTACGTTCTGCATCTCGCGCAGGATGTATTCAAGTAGGGGTGCGATTCCATAGAAATCGACGCTATTTGAATATCACAGTCGGTTTTCTTACTACTTGCAACTGATGGAAATCCGCAGGTAGGGTATTTGCCTAAGCTGCTCTTGACTTTTACGGCTTGCCAAACCCCTTTCAATTTATGATTATTATTTTTATTGGCTCAAAAAATTTTAAACGTTAATAAATTTCTATTATGGCTTGCATAAGTTTATTCTGAAAGTATACATTCAATTTTGGGGTTACTTATATAATACTGTAATAATTACAGAATTTAAATCGGCAATAACATTCTCACTCAACAAGGAATAATAAAACACTAAGTTTTAAAATCAAAAACACGCCACCCTCTCGAAAAATAATCCCAAATAAGCAATCAAAAAATGTAAATAAAATCCCAAACAAGCCACAACACACAAAGGCCAGCCACCTCCCTCCGCACAAAAGCGGCAAACAAGATTGCAAAAGTGGCGCGAATGCGCGAAAGAATAATCGGCCCGGAGAATCTCCGAGCATTTATCAGAGAGAGCCGAGGCGCGCTACCCAGGCTCGGGGATCCATACGCGTAGCGGGAGGCGCGCAGGGGGGGAGGGGTACATAATGCTCAGGCTAAAACAATATTTGGAACGTGACTACGTAAGGCGAAAAGCCTCAGCCTGTTTATCAAAGCCGCGCTCGCGCGTGGATGCAACAGTCGAAGCGTGTGTACTCCGCAGCCGTCAATAGCGCCTTCTTAGCTTATGCATAAAGCTCTTTCGCACTCCCCTGCACGCGCGCCAGCCCACCTACACACATACTCTGAGGCCCGTATATACACGCGCGCGTACACAGCTAGCTGGTTATCGAGGCATCAACCCTTCCTTCCTCATTCTTCTTCTTCCTCTCTTCGCCTCGCCCGAGAGAGAGAGAGAGAGCTTTGGGATGTATCGCAAAATCTATATCAAAGGGGGAGGGGGGTGCTAGTCCCGGGAGAAGTAGGGGGTGGGTGGCTTGGCGTCGAAAGGCGCGGAGGCGGGGGGGGGGGGGGGTGGTTTCAAGAAGGGTGAACCCCGTCACATTTCACTACAGACTAATAACTTCTGAATATTCATTTCGTGTTTCTCCTTGCCTACGCTACTCGCGCGCGAGCGCCCGTCAAGCCTTAAGGCTGCTGCCGCGAAGCTGCAAAAATCTGATAGCGAGAGCCCGGCTAGACGAGCATCGATAATATGCATGACTGGAAATTACGCCACTCGAATACCTGCTGCTTCTTGTTTGCCAATTATTTTTCTTGCCTCATTTTCGATGCTAAATTTTGTTTTCTCTAAACAACTTTCATTGAATCTATGTACTTCTAAAAATTAGTTGAATATTTATATCATTTAAATTATATTTTATAAACTGATAGTCGTTACAAAAGACATTTAGAAAAAAAAAATTATTCTTAATAAGCTGAATTAAGACCTTCCAAGTGAGAAAAGCAGAATTCGAATATATACAGCGAAGAGCTGAAAGAGCCGAGTATCCATGGCAACCTTAAATTAAGTAATCAATGAATTATTATTGACATTGACGTCTTCATTAGCCAGAAAGAGCGCGCTGCGCGGCGCGATTCCGCATTTCCATTGGCTCCTTTATCTTTGTCACTTCTCTCAGTCGGCGCTCGCTCGGCGGCTCTTCGAATCTCATCCATCCTTTTGCGATTAATACAGCGACTTTCTGAAAACATTACCTCGCAGAAAAGCTTTTACAAGTTTAATCAAAAAGCCGAGTGCCACGCGACGCTTTGTGCAGAGATGCACTGTAATATTAATTTCCTACCCCCGGAACATCGCAGTTCACTGAGCAGAAGTCGCGAAAAAAAAAGCGAGAGAGCCTTAATTATTGAAAGGGATCCGGCAATTGTCCGGAATTGAAAAGCTTTAGAAAAACGTTCGTTCGGAGTCGGGACGACAAATCGTTAGAGGGAGGACAAACAGGCATTTTTTTCCTCCTCTCGATTCCCCCCCGTGTCTCTCTGCCCCCTCTGCGGAAGATTGGCGATTGGTATAGGGCACGGGGCGCGTTGTGTCGCTCGCTCGTCGGGGAAACAAGATAGGATGCCGCTCCTTCGCAGAGCGGGCCAAAAGGTCTCTGTTTGTTCGCTCGCTTCCCTATTCTCTCTTTTCTCGGAGGAAGCGCTTCCGTAATACTAGGAGCGAGCGCTAGAGCCAATACTACGCAGCCAAGCGCCCGCTTCAATTCCGCGATCTCTGCGACAAATTAGCACAGACAAATTTCCCCTTCGTTTGCTCGCAAGCGCGCGTGCTTCTCTCTCCTCTTCCCCCTTTCTCCTCTGCCAGCTCTCTTTCTCTTGCTATCTCTGATGCCGTACGTACGTTAATCGCTCCTTCGGGATGTCACGCGAAAGAGACATTCTCACGGGCAATATACTCTTCTTTTTCCGATTGAAAGGAACGGGCTCGGGCTGGAAAATGTCTCGCTTTACGCAAACGTTTTTTTTTTCCAATTACGCTTTTTACGTTCGAAAAGTCGCAGCGTAAATACTGGATGGTTTTTGTAAATGACATATTTCCAAATGAATCATCCAGCGAAATAAATAAATTTCAGTAAAATATTATTTCGGAAAATACATTAAGAGCGAATGGAAAAGCGCGTGAATACGTAATACATAAAATGTAACACGGCTAAAAATGCTACTCATTCAACTTATTGCCTCCGCTAATGCATCCGAGAAAATATTCAGCGTTCGCATGCAAAAATTCGCGCGGAGCAAATAAACACGGCTAATAATAAGCTTTTATCCGCGAGCACGCAAATCGAGCGGGCGAAAAAAGTAATGAGCTGGGCCCAAAAAGAAAAGCCCGAACGAGCGCCTCGAATGAAAAGGTCGTCGGGAGGTCGCGAGAGCTGAAAAAAAAATGACAAATTAAAAATTTCATAATGACAAGTGACATTCGCGAAATTCGACTGGCACAAGCCATTCAGCGCTCGCGAGTCGGAGCATTGTCGAGTGGGCGCACGCGCCGCGCGCTCGGCCCGCGGCAATGGTTAGGAAGCGCGATAATAAATATAGAGAAAATTAAAAATTATTAAAAACTTCCTTTTTAGCCCCGGTAATCCTCGCCCCCCGCGCGCCCGCGGCCCCCGAGAGACGCGACATTAAAAACCTGAACCAACCAACGAGCGCCACCCCCGCCGAGCGAGCGCGACTATGTGTGTGTGTGAGTGCACAGGCTCCTTCATGGGCAGCAGCGGCGGCGGCGGTCCTCTGGGTGGGCGTCCGGACACGCGAATTATTTATACGCAGGAGTCTCTCTGACGACATTACCGCCGTGTTAGTATTAAATCATAATGAACGACCTGTTACGAGGAGCAGTGATTCTCCCTTACAACCACTCCTTCGTCGTCAAATATACGGCGCGCCGCGTTTTGTTGATTACAGCCCCCCACCTCTTCTTTTTCTTTTGCCCACACTTTTTCTGTGTTTCACTCTCTCCTTTTTTTCCAGCCTCCTCCTCCTCCGCCACGGCCACTTTACAAATGTGTTCTTCCTCTCTCTCTCCCTGCCCTTTGTACTCTTTTCGTCGAGTGATACAAAAATGGCGATGGTTTTACGACGTGGCAGGAGAAATTGCTGTGTCGCTGTTCGGCAAGAAAGAGGCAGGGGGCAGAAAAGCCTATATAGATACACGCGCGTGTCTTGGCAAACGCTGAACGAACGAAGAACACAAAGCTAATGCAATTTTGCAATTATACCCGAGCCGCTCTCCGGGAGAGCGAGGGAAAGAGTCGCACGCTCGAGAGGAACGTCATACCGCAAGGAATTTAAATTCCGTTTCGTTTCCGCGTCGTTATTCTTTCATCCGACGCGGTTCGACGGAGCGCGCGCCAAAGTCCCAAAGTCCGCTGAATAATCGACAATCCAATCAGGGGTAAGTGGGACCTGATAAGCCCCCGGATCTAATTATCCATTTGAATTTCTTAATGAGCATTATCAGTTTCATTCGAGAGAAAGCTTTTCCTCTTTATAACCCCTTAACCGGAGTGCTGAATTTAATAGCGAATGCTGGCCCTAGGCTCTATTAAAATCTAAATTATTTTCTACTTTGAATAACGAAAAATTAAATAACAAAATAATTAAACAATCTAAATTTCCCGAATACCAATTGAATAATCTCCGACGAAAAGCACTTCAATTTCAGAGCGAAAAAACTGAAAAAATACAGGATTCGTCCGGGGCAGAAAGTTTGCTTACAGTACGTCCCACGTGCGAGCGGCGGCGGCGGCGGGCAGTGCGGGTATAAGAGAGCGAGAGCCCGCGCGCGATCGCGCCCATTCGCCTGAGATTCAGAATTGCAAATTCTTTAATTCCCGGGAGCCGGGCGCCAGCAGCGCGCACCGCCAGAGATAAAGAGAGAGTGCGGGGGAGGAGTCCAGTAGTGCCGCCTGGAGTATAAGAGAGAAAGAGAGAAAAGAGAGCGGCTCTCCTGCGGTCCTCGGCAGGAAAATACCTTCGACTGACCTGTGCAAACATCGCGCGAGACGAAAGAGGATGTGTATTCAAAAATTTACATAGGTACATTCTGATTAAAGTGTCCTAGAAAGCAAATCTAATACTGCGCGGCTGGCGCGTAGCTTTTTGCGGGCGCAAGCTCTGGAATAAGAGACTGCCTCGAAAGAACAACGCGCCAAGCTCTGATATTCCGGGAGGACAATTCAATAAAACAGCCTGTCCGAGACTTTTTTCCGCTGGCGTTTTTAATAATTGTATCGTCGGGTTGATGTTTTTTTACGCGGTCCTGGTGGGAATCGAAATCATTTTCTGGTGAAAAAATAGCCGGTTATGCTCCGAGAATGACTTAAAAATGGGGCACTTTTTTTAAATGTGAAATGCACCCTAGTAGAAAATTAACCATATTCTGACCAGAATTTCTGATAAACAAATGTCATTTCTGGCCAGAATATGGTTAATTTTCAACTACGGCATTTTCTTATTATTTTTTTAGTACATATAGTGCAAATAATAAGTAAAAATAATGTCAACATTTATTCTGAGATATTATTAGTTATTTTCTAGATTTTAAAACATAAATACAGATCTCTACAAATATTTAGTAACAATAATTTAGAATTAATAAATATACCAGAATCTTTCTTTTGGCAAAGAACTTTCAAATATTAATAAGAAGCTCTTTTTCTTGACCATCTATTACTCTCCTGACCGTTGCAACCCATTCAAATTTCTATCAGGAACACTTAGAAAAATAATCAAGGCAATACACTCATCATCTTGCAAAAATCTCTCACAATTATTAAAACAAAACTCTCACCCTTGACGACTCAAAGAAAGATCAAGCGTTCGGAACGAGCGCGCTCCTTCGCACTTATCCACCCGGCCGATTGCAAAAACAAACGACGTCTTCCACTCTCTCTTCAAGGCTAGACGTTTTAATTGTACGTACAATGCCCAGCGGGCCGTGGAGCGTCAAACGAGCGTTGTTACATAAGGGACGCATATACATCGCTGCCGTACGAGGTAAAAACGCGAGCTTCGACGAAGGAGCTATATACGAGCTTGCGCTGAGCACGACAAAAAAAAACACACACAGCAGGCGGGGGTGGAGGTTCGCGGTGGCCGGGCTCCGCAGAGAGACGGTCGAGCTGAAACGAGCTGCCGGGGCGGGGGATGGACGGAGAAAGCGAATATGTATATAATACGTATATACACGCGCGGCAAGAAAATGACCGAGCTCCATCCCCACCCTGAGCCCTCTCACTTTGCGCGGAAAGCTACGCAGAGGAACGCGAGTACAATTATAATAACATTACCCGACAGAGAGATGGCGCTGGGAGAGGGAGAGAGAGAGAGTAGAGCTCGCTCGAGTGGCCGAGCATTGAAATATTATACCCTTCCAAAGAGAAAATAATTAAAATTCAACCCTTGCGAGAGCTCGGCTCTCTCTCTCTGTGCTTATGCGAGCGGGCGGAGAGCGTAGGTGTATTTTTGCCCACCTATGGATCGCTCTCGCTCTCGCGTTGCAGAGGAGAAACACGTACGTGAGCTAGGCGACAGAGCCAAGGATGGCCTCTCTGCTTTCCCATATTTTTTCCAGCCCCGTAGGTACCCGCTATGCCAGAAACGTTTGTTCTCCCGCTCTCTACTCGCGCGCTTTTGCGTATGAGCGTCTGCGCCGGCTCGCTCGCTCTCGCTCATCAGCCTTTTTCTCTTCGGCTTTTCTGCGCGCATTGTTCTGTGCTGCTCTTGCGCCTGCTCTCGCGGAATGTTCACTTTCGGCCCTGTTTTCTGTCAACTATTGATTTTATTGTGTTCCAGATGTGATTTAGTTAATAAATAATAGCCAATAAGTTGAATTCACCGGCTGAATTTAATAAATGAATATTTAAGTAAAAATTGACGTTTATCAAAGTTGAAATAATAGTCGTTGGAAAGTGCCGGGAAGTCCTGAAATCACAAAAATTAAAAGTTATCGGAAAGCTCAAGCTCTGAAGAAGTGTTGAAGCGTTAAACAGGCTTCTCCTTAAAAAAGGAATAAACGAGCGCGCGAGCGAAGGAGAGAGAGAGAGAGAAAGAGGAAGAGAAAAGGACGGCGAAGGCAGGGGGAGCAAAGTCGAGGCCGTAACTTTTTAATGAATAATACCGAGGCTAATTTAAATAAATTATAACCGATGGCGTTTGACGGCTCGCGCAATCTGCGGGCTTGGCTCGCGCTTGCTATTGATGGCCGGACGGCGCCGAACCAAGGTGTATGTATATATATATAGGTAAGGAAGGAAAGAGCGAGCCTCACGGCAGAAGACGATGGAAGAGGGTGAAAACCGATGGGAAGTGGGTGCAGGAGCGCTTACCGCTCTCTCTCTGTCTGCGGCTTCCATTAATTCCTTTGTCTTCGATGCCGCGAAGAAAGTGATTGCTAGACGACTTTTTCACACGGACCATTAAAATATCAATTGAACTGCCTTTTGTTCTCAAGCTCGAGATCTCGCTCACTTCCCGCGCTACTTACGGGGGATGGAAAAAATTAATATGAAACGAAAACAGCGGAACAAAAGCCTTTTGTTTTACACCTCCGATTGATTCATTGAAAAATCGTCAACCAAAGTCTCTGATAAGGGCGAAATTATTTCTCGTTCAGGATAGTACACACCGTGAGAGTCAAAAGCAAAGAAATAGTTGGCGAAATAAAAAAGAAAAATAGACGGCAAAAGAGGGGCGCAAAAAGGAGAAGAGGAGACGAAAGGACGGTATGGTAATAGAGGTTTTTATGGGAAAAACCTAGGGGCGAGCTCTCGCGAGTCGCGCGGAGCTTTCGAGTGATGCGCCCCGGTAGTGGGGGCAAAATTGAAAATGAGCATAAAAAGCATAAAAAGCGAGGCGCGGGCAGATTGCCGTGGAATATTCTTCGGAAAAGAGGGGCAGGGCAAAGCGCCGACAGGGAGGAGAAGGAGGCAACGGGGGGTGGGCAATTCATTTTCGTATGCTATATCAATTTCTTGCTTCGCCTCTTTTCCCGGTACACAGCCTCGCCGGCGAGCGCGTATCGCACGCGGGGCGCACTTTATCTCTCACTGCCAGAAGATATCCTCCGTTTCTTATTATTCGTCGTTATCGTCCGCGCGACCGCCGGGAAAACCTCGATACTCGCGCCGTCTTTTGACTTTACCCAGCCCTAAAACCGTTAACCCGACATCAAGGGGAACGCGAATTAGACGCGGCTGTCTTGCCGCGTCGATGAGCGCGTTAGCTCGCGCAGTGCCTTGTTGGTGGGGGGGAAAAAAAAGGAAAGAAGAGGCGCAGAGCCAGCGGAGCGTCAACCCTCCTTTCGATTCGCGCGGCGCGAAATTAATCGCGGCGCATCAAAGACCAATTTTCCCGAGCGTTACCTCGCGCTCGATGTGGCTTTCCTCTTTCGCCTTTCTAGCGAGCGCGTTTTTCATTACGAGGATATCGAGTAGGAAGAGCGTCGCAAACAGTTGCGCTCCCGGGGCTCAAAGGCGAATTAATAAGCAGATTTCTACGGATGCCGCGTGCTCCGTTACCTCCGGCGGTTTTATTTTTTCTTGGATTGTCGAAAAATTTTTTCACTCTTCGTAAGCTTTTTAATAAACGTTTAATAAAACGATATCGCAGTACTTTCCGAAGAATAATATATTAAAAACACATCAATCCCCGTCAAATTACCCCCTCAGAATCAATTACACCTCAGCATCAAAACAAGCCCCGCTAATTAGCATATTAAATTTTTGACTCCGCAAGAACCAGCCGAAAGAAATCGCATTAGCTCACTCCCCCGTCCAGGGGCCAAAAGGGTCGCGCGCGATTCGCGGCAGCGGCTGCTGCAGGATCGATCATGCATTATAGACCGGCTGCTGACGTCTGGTGATAGATCGCGGTAATTAAATAACTCTTGCCGGCGCGATAGATCGGGCCAGACTGCCTCTGCCGCTGTTGCGGATTCTCGCCTCGAGGCCAGAGCGAGCTTCTCTCGTCCCGGGACACGACGCGGCCCGCCTGTAATTGACAACGCAATTGATAATCAGCCGAGCGTCGACAGTATCTCCGAGAATTAGGCGCTCGAGCGCCGGATTCCTTGATATCCGCGATCCCCCCCTCTGCAGCTGGTCGCTGTTCTATAGGTGATTCTCGTCTTCGATTTCCATGAGGCTGACAGTGATAGTGCTCCGTTGTCCCGCTCTGTCGTCGCTCGATCGATTCTGGTGGGATGGGTGTTGCAGGGGAGATATTGAGGTTGACCTGCTTATCTTGTTCCTTTGTTTTGGGGTAAGTATTGGATGGGTTTGTTTAGCAGAGTTTATTATTAATATTGTACCTACGTTTGAAATGTACATTTTATTAATATTGTGTAATTTATTAAAAGAAGAGAGGGCTGAAAAAAAACGGATAAAAAGGGGCTTATTAATAAATTTGCTTTCTTCCGGTCGGCAGGTATAACAGCGATGATCGCGGACGACGGCGGCGGCGGCGGCGTCTTTCAGCGCGGAAGTTGCTACTCTCCGACGCGAGAATACAGAATGAAAACTCATAGTCGCTCCTCTCTCTCTCACTCGGCAAGCCGACGGTTTAATTATTACGACGTGAAATATGTACGCCGACGTTGGTATAGGACTCTCCTCTCTGTGCGCGCTCTTTCTCACTCTCTCTCTCTGCGCATATACAGAAGCAGCGACCAAGTAACCAACCAGTCGCGGAGCATTGTCGAGCGGCTAGAAAGGGAAAAAGCGGCCGCGGCTTCTGTTTAATTTCATTTTTAACTCGGGGCTATATTTAATTAAGAAATATCGCGAAGGTGGCATTCTATAGGGAGGGACAGGGAAATATACACGCCGAGCACAAAAAGATGGACGAAAGAATGGAGAGAGAGAGAGAGAGAGAGCCGGTGTCGCGCCGGCCTCGAGATGCGTAAGATTAACAAAATGAAATATCCGCGGCGTTCAATCCGCGCGCGAGAAATGAAAGAACTTTGAAGCGAGAATATCGCGAGCGAGCACAAAGTGCTGACGGAGGAGAAAGCAAGCCCAATGAATTAACCGCGCCGAGAGCCCGCAGGAGCATTTAACCTTTGCAATGTGCCGCTGCTATAGTTATGATACGGCCTTTTTTCTTCGACGAGAGAAGAAAAGAGGCTGGGATATCAAACTGAAGACGAGAGAGGACTGGAGCCGATTGAAAATTATTCTTTCACGTGACTCGAAACATAAGATAGGAAGGGAGGCCGACGCGCAGCCGAGATCAGGAAGTAATTCAATGGGGAAACTCGCGGGGAGGCTGGAAGATAGAAGGAGAGCGGGAAGAAAAAGAACCCCTCGCGAGTGTTCGACCAATTAATCCACTTCAATCCTATAGGCGAGCGAGATATCCCGGGAGTATCGGGAGGAGGGAAGCCTTTTTTTCACTTATACGTTGACGCGTGCGCGCGGGTAAGACGTATTGCCTTGCTTGCTCCGAGCGGCGGCGCGGCGAATGATCGAATTTCTTGCTTTTCCGCTCCTGCAGCGGAAATTTAATCAGCGAATATTTCTTATTCCGGGCTTGTCTGCTTAAACGATGTATCTTTTAATTACGGATTTCATTAGCGGCGATATATATATTTTTCTTTTCGTTAATTGAATAATGACGTGACGAGTTTCGATAAACCGGTTTCCTATTTCTTGCAATTACTGTTTTCTTGGTAAACGAAAAACATTAAAATGTATTTTCTGTCCTTTTTTTGTTAAAGATACTTTCAATACAAAACATTTATACATATAATGTCTAAAAAATATAACGATTACAGACAGAGAATAAATAAAATAAAATAAATAGAAAAACCATTAGAAGAATAAAAAAAATAAATGCATAAAAAAATAAAAGAAACAGTACTACGTGTGGGTAAGCGAAAGATCTCATTTTCCGGTCGCACGATGCCGCGTCCGATAAGTGTCTAGCTGGACAGACTGGTCGTGCTCCGGTCAAAGAGAGAGAAAGACCGAGCCCTTTGGCCCAACGAAAGCGATTTCGCGCGGCGCCAATTACGTATCTCTTTCAAACCGGAATCGACTCTCGGCTGCGGGCCAATAAAACAAACGCTAAATCCGAGGTCCACAGCCGCTCGCTCGCTCGCTCGCGACTAATCTTTCGCCTAGCCCTCCCCCGAATAGGAAAGTCCTTCTCTCTTATTCCGCTCTCTTTCTATCTCGGCCTCCCGAAACCGAGAGAGAGAGAGAAAGAGAGAGCGGATCAGCGCCGATTTTGCCGAGATATTCCTCAGATAGCTCGCACCCGAGTGCGAGCGAGAGGGAGAGATTTTAACCCGAGCCGCCGCAAATCCCGGGTTACATCCCCTAGTAACACTCAATTCCGATGTGGATTAATAGCGGTTTATTTCCCTAGACCCCCTCTGACCCCCTTTCCACCTCCCTACATCCTCGCTCGCTGACTACGTGCGTATATATGTGCCAGGCATCCCAAAAGGGAACGCGCGTACGCGGCTCTATACATGCGCTAAGTTTCGCCCGAGCTATACCAACGCGCCCAGGAATTTCCTATTATCGAGCAGGCAATTAACTCGAGGCTGACTCAATTCACCAACGCACAAGCAGCGGCTTTGCCTTTGCCCGGCTTTGCTTTTCACTTATTCACCCTGCCAATCTTCTAATCTGTCCTACCCACTTACTTCCAAGCGAGCTTCTTACCGGTAAATTACTGAAAAATTCATCGATGAGCGTCCCGAGTTTCGCTCGACTAATTACAAGCCGCTTCTAATCCTCATTATCGACGAACTACTAAATAGTTTCCTATAACTATGTAATTATAAATTTATATTTTCCAATTTTGCGTATACGTATATTGATACATCCACGCAGAATGTAAATCAGAAGACATAAAACGAAGGAAAAAATCGCAAGGCTCATGAAAATTTACGCACCGAGCGAAATATACGCGCGGAACAGTGAATTCAAACGGGCGTGTAATTGGCAGTATCGTAAAAAAAAAGAGAGCGAGCCAAGATCTCGGACCGGAGGGACAGCGAAGGAGCCCAGGCAAAGAGAGTTATTCAGTTTCGCTTTACGGCAAGTATCGGGGATGAGTAAGACGGAGCCGAGCTGCTCCTCGGAATTCGAAAGTCAGAGCGCAAGAAAGAGAAGGAAAGAAACGCGATCTAAAAAAGAGCGAATCGGACGGATTGGCTTAATAACTTTTATCCTCCGAAGGAGGCTGTAGCTATAGATAGAGTCGTCTGCCGTTGGAAGAGCGATATTGTTAATATGCAAAGGAGCATCGGAAAAATAGGGTGGTGAGAAATATAAGGGCCGCGCGTAACCGCTCCGTAACAAGCGCAGGCGCCCCTCTCTCTTCCAAGATTATCCCGTTGTAAGAATATTACGCCTCGGCGGTATCGTTCCCGATGTATATACATAAAGAGAGCGTAGAGCTCGGGCGCGCCGCTTGACGTATTCGATGATTCATGCGAAATTTCCTTCTTTACGAGCGCCCCATCACGATTTAAGGCTTCAATTAGGAAAATGGAAAAAAAGGCGAGATCGATACGGCGCCGCGTAATAAGAAGAATAACGCCGCGCGCGCTCGAGTATGCAAAAGCGAAAAGTCGCGCGTTATATATTGAAGCGGAGCCGGGTAATTTTTGAGGAAGACGGCAAGCAGACGAGAGGGCACAATGAATTGTTTTGATAAGTCTTAGAGACAATACGTCGTTAAGACGCGCGAGTAGCTAGAGAGCAAAGCGGAGGTCGCGGTGGTATATAGCCCAGGAGGTGAGGTGAGAGAGAGGGGGGGGGGCAGGCGCCGAGCTATACGCGGGTCCTCGGCAGGAGTCTCTCGAAGTTTAGATTAAACTCGCCGCGGATAAATATTCGTAATGGAGCGCCTGGGTGCCATAAATTAGCATGCTGCCCTTCCGTCCTTTCCCTGATTCCACGCCAATTTCCGAGTTGCTCTCCGCTGCTGCTGCTGCTGCTCTCGCTCTTGCTCTCTGCTTCTGACTTGAAAATACTTGCTTAATCTCCTCCTAACATTTATTTATTTTATTTTTCCGACGTCGCCGCTTGATTATGCGTCCTCGCAATCACCCGCCGTCGGAGATGTAAGCTATAGCTGGGGGTGAGAGTATATTCGAGACGTTCTTGAGGAGTGCAATTTTCCGTTATGATTGAGCGAGCTTTGGCTAAACATTTACTATTTTTTGAACTTTCGATAATAATTTATTTCTTGGAAAATTGGAGATTTGTTGAAAGATTATGCAGCAAAGATGCAAAGCAGGAAAAAAGAAAGAAAGTATTCAAGTCCTTAATTCTATAAATTTTGCGCGCATTTATTCAGAGTACAAATACCGCCTCATTTAAAAGTCCGGAGGATTATAAAGAGTCGGGGCTTGCTTGTAAGCGTATTTTCCCGTTTAATAAACATCCATTCGTGCGGGGGAAAAATCAGGGAAGTTCGAAAAGTCCGGATAACGCTTGAATTTATCAAGTTGGCGGCATTAATTAAAAATATTCGCCGCTTGGGCGCTTGGGCGCATCAAGCTATCATTCACGATTCTAAATGAAGGAAAAAGTTGAGGCAGCGGGCGCCGGCTACCGCAGAGAGTTCTAAGGATTTATGCATATGGAAAAATGAATGTTTTTTATTTACATCGAGCTTTATTTGCTGTACGAGCTCTGCCTCGGTCTCGGGGAAAGCGGTTACGCGGCCGCAGATATAAGCACACAAGCCGGTTCATTAGAGACATTTGAGCTTCCTCGGCTCTCTGGGAAGGTGGAGCGCGCGCGCGCAGCAAGAGGAGAGCGAGCTTGAAGGTGAGGGGAACGCGCACGCGGACAGAGAGGCGGGCAGCAGCAGCAGCAGCAGCAGTGCGAGTAGCGGAGACAGACAAAATCAACAACGAGTAACGAGAGAGAGAGAGAGAGAGCTCCGCGATATTAATCCACTCGTCGAGTTTTCCAACTTCCTACAAAGCGCCGCGCTACAGCTCCGCCCCCGCAGCGCGCGTATTTACAATAAAACCATAATCAATATTTTATAAGAGCTGTAGCGCGAGCTCGAGCGCTAAACCTTATACGCTTTTCAGCTTAATCGTGCGCTATCGAGTCGCGCTTGTATATCTCTCGTCGTTTATTTGCACAGCGTTGCTCTGTAAACACGGCGTATTATAGCACCGAGCTAGCTCTCTCTCTGTAAAAGTCCTCGGCATTCCCTCTGCCATTAATTGCCGCTAGAGAGAATTTCGCGGACGAGTATCAAGCGTTAGAGAGCCCCGGGACTATGAGAATTCGTACACAAGCCATTTAGTATCGTTGACGGATCGAGGCCTTTGCGAATGTATGGATGAGTAATGGGAGGCGATAATAAAAGCGCTCGCGGCTATGATGTCAGCCGTGCTGAGAAAGAGAACTGAATGGCAAAATACTTTATGAACGGGGGGACGATCCGTTCTAAAAGCGTCCGAAGTGTCGGACGTCGTTGATCATCGGAGATATGTGCTGCTTCTTACCACTTGACCCCGGCTGACGATGCACAGGCTATTTTTAGACCCGCGAGCATTGTCAATTACGACACGCGCCAATAATCTATACTTGCCTGACCTTCGCATCGACTTCTGCAGCGACTCTCATTGATTCAGAGAAGCCGGGATCGGATTGTTTTAAGGATTTAGCAGTGGCTTTCGAGAGCTCGGTTTTGCGAGTAATTAAAATTTTATGGCTCTTCGTATGAAATTGTTAATTTTAATGAAGAAAAATAATAGCTCTAATTTTCATTTTGTTCATTTCGCATTACCATTACATCAAAGGCAGTCATTATTATTTCCATCTGTGGAGGGAGCCCTGGAAAATAAAAATAATAATTAGAATCAAATGCATTATCATAATTAATTGCAAAAGCCGGAACAAAAAGCGCGAAATGAAAAATAGAACGCGGTAAACGCAAATCTCCGCAAAAGTACGAGAAAAATCGACCGGGACTTTCCTGTTCGTTCAGTCGTTCTTTCCGCGCTCCTTCTTGTTTACTCGGAATAAAAATGTAGATTTCACTAAATATTTTTCTCCCGCTTTTCACGGCGCTGTCGAGCTGAAAAATTAAAAAAAACTACCCGACGTTTCTTTCCACACACGCGCACTCCGACAACAAGAAAAAAACACACAAGAAAAATTATTCATTTTTCGCAAATCTCATTCTGCCCGAGGAATCGCTAAAAACTCGTTACAGCCGAAAATCTTCGAACAAAAATATTCAATTGCAGAAAGTCGGAATTAGATGGTCTCTTGGCATCGTGGAGGGTAGAAAATTGCCAATCGTTGTCGCATCCTCGCGAAATGAAACGGCCTCTCGGCTAAATATACAGCGTCGCTCTACGCAGAAGTGGGTTGTATTAATAACCCGAGGCGCCTGCTGGTCATTAATCCCGATATACAATCGTCAATGAGGCACAGACTGACTCATCCGAGCGAGGGCTCACACACTTCTCAATGATCATTCTGAATCGATGACTCGAGGCGCTTCCAATTTGCCATTCATTCCGCTCGCTTCATTCACACTCGCGAGAATGAACTGTATAACGGGCGCACGCGCTGCGAATCTATCGCGACAATGAGACGAAATATAATATCCCAGGCGTATTCATTTTCGACTGAGAAATATGAAGACGCGCCAGCTTGAAGATGGAGAACGAGCGCAAAGGGAGAGAGAAAGAGCAGAAGTGAACTTTTACCGCGGCTCAATATTGGTACTCAGACAATCTTCCGTCTTTGCCGTGTCTCTCTCTCTCTCTCTCCGTTTTGGCGCTCTCGCAGCTCCCTCTCGAGCTCGTTCTTTTTCGCTCTCTTACTCTCGCCTCGGTATCGCTCCTTCTTTCCTCATTTTCTCCCTGCCTCGATGAAAGGGAGTTACTCGACAACTGTTATTTGCATTTCTATCCTATTGAGGAAAATATCTAATAAACTTTCCCGCCGAGCGCGCTCGCTGCATTTTCCTCCTTTAGGCCGGGCCATCGTCGCCGGGGCCGAATCGTACTCGGCCGGCTTCTTATAAAATCTGTGTTTTCAAGATATACATATTTTACTGCGCGAGCTTCAAAGTGGCTACACGCGAGCAAAGTGCTTTCCTCGCGACGGCACACACAACGCCGGAATAAGAGGGAAAGACAAAAAGGACAAAGATTCGGCAAATACGCGTGGAGGATTGTGTCGATGTTTCATCTCCTTGAGCGATGTATAGGTATAGAGAAAATATGATAGCAGGCGGATGGCTTTAAAGCAGCTAACCGGGCCGTGATCGTCAAAGGCATGAAATATGTATTTCAATATAGGCCCCCGCGCGAGCTTCGCCCATGCTTACGAAAATTTAATGTCGCATTAAAGCCCTGCCAATATATGCCTCGAGAAGGCGATCGTAAAAATAGTCGATGATATTAGCGCCAGCCATATACGTCGTTTATGCGACGCTTCGTGTATGGCTTGACGGAATTTTAAAATACATACACAAGCATCCTTGCATGATGTAATCTGATATTTGCCTATATATAACGACTCGAGAGTGTCGAGCTTGGAGAATCAAGGGAATTACCAATCGAAATGAAAAGTGTACAAAAGGAGCTTTTTCCCGCAGTCTGAGAATTAATGAGGATCGGCTTTATTGGCAAAATGAGAAAGGATTTGGCAAAACGAGCGGAAGTAAAATAAGCTTCGAACTAATAAGCAGGAAGCGACGTCTTTATCTCAATCGAGGCGTGACTCGACGGTCCGTTTCCGTTGTTGTTTCCAGTTTACGCTCCAAGTGCCTCTCAATCCTATCAGAGAAAGAAGACTTCCTCTGGACGGCTTTCGCTGCTGCGGCATTTCCCCATTCCCCCTTTTAGCTTTCATCTCTCGTCGCGCATCCACCCCCCTCCCTTTTTAATTAAAACAATAAGACGCGCTCTCTCGGCTCTCTCTCACTTCGAGGATCCCTCACTATTTATTTCTAATTACGTTCGATTCCTTAAACCTCGCGCGGCTCTTGGAATACGATACAGCTCTCCCTCACTCTCGGCACTTCCACTTATTTTCCGTTTATGCTCTTTTCCCTCCGTCACTTGCTCTTTTCTCTTAAGCGCCACTTTTTTTCCTACCTTCCCGTTCCTCTTCCCTTTTCTTTGGTGTCGATTCGCTTCACTTAACTGATCTGCCGGTCGATCCGCTTTTTCTCTCTCTCTCTCTCTCCGCTCGTGCGCGCGCGCGCGCCCCACGGTAATCGAATAATTAAGCCGTTGATTGGAGCTTTATTACCCAATCCGCGAAGTGACTTTTTATCGGCCCGGGGACGAATGAGCGCCGGGACAGAAGGAGAGGAAGGGGAAAGGAAGAAGACAGTGCGGTATTTAAAAAAGACTTGATTGCTTCTCGACGATAGCCGGGAGTGATTCGTTCACCGGATTAAAATTGAAAAGGAACACTCTTTGTTCTTTGTTTTTAAGAGACGCTTTCGGCCCCAGCGCCGGCTTTTTTTATACCCGCAATTATTTTTAATTGTTGCTTCATTGTTCACGGGGGATGTACTTTTGATAAATTAAAATTAACGCGCCCGCGTGTTCGCGCTTAATGAAAGCGCGAATTATTCGAGCCCGGCGTATAAGAATTCACATTGAAAAAACATCGCGGACGATAAAAAACGGGAGCGAAAATCCAGGGGAATCAGATTGGATTGATGCATTTAGCAAAGTGAAAACTTGAGCGTTTGATGTATCTCTTTCCACCCTCGCATGCGTATTTGTTCTTCGCGCGGGCACTCGTTCAAGCGCGTCGAGAAATCACGCATCAAAAATGCGTTTTCGATAATTGTGTGGTTTAGCGGAAGCCGGGAGAGGCAAAAAAGACGACGAGGACTGATGCGAGTAACGATAAGCGGCAAAAAAGAGAGAAAAGCTCGCGGCAAGAGGGTAGCCGATGGATTCCGGCATTGATTTTGCAATGTAAAACATTTCAGAGAGCAGATCACACGGCTGGGGGAGAAAAAGACGTAGGCGGTTGGCGCGCGGCAATCGGCTCGGCGCGAGCTTTTCCCTAAAAAGGGACGAAGGAATATTGATGGTTACGGGAATTTGATGGCATATTGCTGGGCTCGGGCTCGATCTGCCGCAGCCAGATCGCTTTGTGATGTCTTTGCTAGGCGCTTTTCGATGCGGGAGAGCGAGGGATGCATTCATAATGGCCCTGGGATGTGGGGGGAGAGGAAAGAAATGAGAGAGAGAGCCGCATCCATTCTCAAAGCTATACGTCACAGTCAAATGATAAAAAATATTAAATTCCACTGTATCGCGTGTTATTTCGCAGATCACACGACATTATCTTCAGCCGGCGTTCGAGAAATATGGAGCTTTCCAGGATTTTTATAAGTTTCGAGCTTCGTTTTGGATGGATTTTTGATTTGGGTTACGAGTTTATAAGTGATATGAAAAATAATTGTTTTCGAATACAGAGTTTTTATTTTCTGCTGGAAGCAAATTTTTTCGTAACGCGTGTATTTGATTTTGTGAGTGATGTGCTGGTGAATAATACGCGTTACGGAAATGATTTATGATTACAAAAACAGAAAAACAATTTTTAATGCATCTTCGTCGCTGGAAATGATATTTATAATTTCATAAACGTACCTTGCTCAAAGCTTAGATTTTCTAAAACGCATCACTTCAACATCTCAACTATAAATACTACTTGAAACTTTTAATTCTGTACGGTTTTACTTAAGTGCTAACACACACAGAGAGAGGCGCGCAATAAAAAAGTGCGAGTAGCAAAAGCCGGCGAGAGCTCAGAGGAGCGAATACTTCATATACATACATCTCATCGAAAAGTATGCAGTAATGATAAAAGGGCCAGAAAAAAAGGATAGCCCTCGGCTTGCAGAGAGCGAAGCGCGTGCACACACACACGCTCGCTGACTTCGATATCAATATTCTAAAAACGCCCTTTGTCGCTCGCGCGCGCGGCAGCTCTCTCTCTCTCTTTCTCTCTTTCTCTACATATACGAAAAGGCCCTCGCTCGAAAAACGATATCGGCCGTCCTTGTCTCTCTAACGATGACGCCTCTGCTTGCAGCTACAAGGCGACGAGGCTCGCGTCCCCGTCACCACTCTCATTATGTTCGCGCATATCCATAGCTATTAATTTTTCATTACTTTAAAACAGTCGCGCGCGCGCGCGTGTCTGCGTCGCCCCTCGTCTCTCTCTCGCTTTTCTCCGCGCTTTTTTCGAAGAGAGCCAGCCCGGCTTTTATTGTGCCCGGCGTCATAGCGGGATTTACAAGATATTAAAGCGCGCTCGGGATTGAACCTCTAAAGGAGTGCTTTGCTATTAAAAAAAAAAGCAGAGATTGTCATTGGGTAATTGTGAAAGGTCGAACGTGTATACGTAAACTTATTTTGGTAGAGCCGCGGGGATGAAAGGGAGGAGCGCCTCAATGGCTCGATGAAAAATATAAGGCCTGATAATTTAGAATGAATACTTTATTAATTAAGGCGCAGCGTCGCTGGGTAGTCGCCGCGCCGATCGAGGAAGTAATTAAGAAATACACGCAAAAAAAGCAGAGGGAAGGTCTTCTTGCTGGTGCGATCGAGGAGGCTGGGGAGGAGAGGCGGGCTA
Organism: Eupelmus urozonus; assembly: GCA_900480035.1. Classification (NCBI taxonomy): domain Eukaryota; kingdom Metazoa; phylum Arthropoda; class Insecta; order Hymenoptera; family Eupelmidae; genus Eupelmus; species Eupelmus urozonus. The sequence continues at coordinate 31,763 of UELX01000990.1, forward strand.
TAGATTCCAGAACGGGAGTAAATGCGCTCAAAGGGTGTACAGGGAAAGCGCCAGTCAGAGAGGAAAAAACTAATTAACTTTCCGAAATAATTAAGATAAGGAGGCGAGATCTGGCCGATCGCAACCCTTCTTCTTCCTTCTCCTTTATTTTTTTGTTACGCTTCAGAAGCGCTTGGTTCTCTCTTCTGAAAGGAGAGCGAGTCGAATCGCTAGAATCTCAGGGGACACAGAGACGCGATCGGTCAATTAAATCGTTTGCATAAAAAAAGGTCCGCGGAGCGCTCCGTTGCTCTCGCCGGAGAAAGACAATTTACCTTATCGAGTAATGTAATCGCAGTTATTTAAATTCTGGAAGCTCGCCGGAATTAAAGGCATAAAATTTTTATTCCGCGCAATGAATTCTATCGTTCGTTAAATTATTTATCTACTGAAACTGAATTTTACGAAAACAAGAAAGATTATTGTTTAGATAAGCCATCATTATTAGAAATTAGTACCTAAATATCACTTAAACTATTCATGATTTATTCAACTAATAAAACGATTATTTTTAATAAATGCCTCTTTGACACTCCATACAATACGATACCGTATAATAACACAAAGAGAAACCGTTCTGAGAATTGCTCGGTCACACCTGAGCTTTTCAAAAAGCTGAACATATTCCTCCCGCTCCTGAGATAATTATAATAGGTAAAAACGGCATAAAGAGCGGCACTCGTTTCTTTATAAAAATAGCTCTCTCGAGCTCGCCGGTACAAAGCGACGTGTTTACAAGATCCCAGCAAGCATAATAGAAGCGCTGCCGAGAGGTGCGTGAAAAAATTCGCCAAGAGAAAACGCGCGCGCGCGCGTGCGTCGCTCGTCATTGCGGAAACTAGATCAGCGCGCAGAACGAGAGAGAGGGAATATTGCGAGAAGAGGCGCGCGCTTATACTCGGAAAAGAAGAAGAAACCGCCCACGTACGCGTGTATGTGTCGTCGGTAAAAATCGTCGCTCTGTGTTTTTCCCGAGAGTCGCCGCTGATGAGCTGCGTGGAGCGGGCGCTCGCTTTCCTTTCTGTGTCTCTCTTTGCGCGGCTTTACCGTCCCCCTTTATCCTTCGGTAATTAGCATTGGGCGGGCCCCGACGAGCGATGTAGAGTAGCGCTGGGGCTGATAATTCATAACAATGCGTCATTACTGCGTTTAAATGTGCACGACAAGTGCATTCGAGTGCGCGCACGGTGTAGCACACAAAAAGGAGGAGCAGCGAGCCACGAGGGGAAGGAGAGAGAGAGAGAGAGACACAGAAAATTTTCGCTCGCTATCTCTATCTCTCCTGGCCATTTCCATACGTCTTTCATTGTATTCTTTATGCGTGTAACTATAGATTCGCGGACTGACATTTTTATGGCGGAACAATAGTGAGCCAAGCGCCGCAAGAGCCGGAGAGAGGTAGGAGTACGTACGCTCCGACGCAGAGCCTGGAAAAGTACGAGATATTGAAAAAATATAAGAGAGACGGAAGGAAAAAAGAGAAAGGTAGTCGTTGATATAAATGGAAATATAAGAGCGAGGACGGAGCGTATAGAGCGACACGGGGAAAAAAGGGGCTAAAATCTGGGACTCTTTATCCACGGCAAATAGAGTGTTATTGTCGATGTCGATGGAGCTTCCTTCTCTTGCGTAATGTCGCGAGCTGTGCCTCAAGCTCGTCGACGGATCGATGCTTTTGAAAGGCAATTGACGTTTGTTGTTATTCTGGCTGTATGGATTTGAATGAGCGGCCTGGAAGTGGAATCCTAACGTATTCGCGTTCTCAAAATATTTACTTTCTTGCGGATAATAGTAGCTGTTGAATGAAAAATTTTAATAATCGCTGTATTGTTTTTATATATCTTCAACGAATAAAAACCAAAATTTGCAAATCATAATCCTTAACATTATATTATTCAAACAATCGCAACAAAATTATAGACGACCGCAATCCCAGGTCAATTACGCAAAGACATCCGATACAGCAATTAAATTCCTTATTAATCACTAAAAGCCTCTCACGAATTTCCAAACAAGCTTGTTTAGTTCATTCCTCCCGAACAAGCACACGATGAAAGGCAAATCGGCAAAAGTGCAGAACCACCTCCCAGCGAAATACTTTCCTCGACAAATCGATCTCAAAAGAGCAGTGCGTGCACGCGCGCGGCCCTTTGATAATTCGCCGAAATTGGCGGGAGAGTGCTCTAAAAAAAAGGCAAAGCCCATATCCAGGCGGCGGCGGCGGCGGTAGAGAGCAGGAGAATGATCGAGCACCCTGATTTACTATTGACACGCACTCTCTATTCATTCGGCTCTACGCGTAGGGGCACAGCGCTTGCGAGGCTGCCAATCAGCGGCGTTGATTGACTTTCGGATTGGATCGCTCTGATCCCGCAAATTATGGCGCGAGCGAGCGAGAGAGAGAGAGCGAATCTTATAGACGGCGCCTTGACGCGTGCCTGCTTATAGACAGACTTTCTCGTGTGCGTATATATATATATATAGGCTGTTGGTTGCGGCGGGCGCGATTGATCTTCTCACGCTGGGATGAACTTTCTTGGAGGGAGAGGAAGAAAAAGTCGCGCGTATATATCGACTCGCGCCGCGAGAATACTCCGCGCACTTCACCGCCGGTAATTGCTCGTGCGGCTGCAGTAGCACTGCGGCGGCGGCGGTTCCCTCTTGCAAGGCGAAATATACAAGCGCGCACGGAAAAGCTCCGCGGAATTTATGCAGTCTCTTGGTAACGAGCCATCTCAATGACTCTCCACAGGCTATTGCGACTCGCGGTTCTTGATTCTCTCTCGCTCTGTGCGCGAGCGCTGATTTCTGGAGGGAGGAGAGTATGATGAGAGATGTGTGCGAGTGTGTTGATTGAAATCGAGTGGGTTGTTCTTCTTGGAATATTCGAGGCTGATCGCGGATTTGTTGATGTCTCGAGAGTTCTTAATTTATTGAGTTTGATTTTTTTAGTACTTTGCTCGTGGGCGGTTCGGGATTCTTTGTGTATTTTTCAGTTTGTTAAGAAAAAACTAGGTAATAATAAGTAGTATGAAAGTTGATTTTATGCATAAAAATACTTTAACGCATTTCAATTCTAAAATAAATAATTCTCCTCTCGGGAAAAAGTTTGAGCTTTTTGTGACCATATTGTATTAAGCAAAGATAATTGGATGAAAAGAAAATAGAAAAATAAGAAGTACGAAGCCGAGAGAAGAAACAAGTTTGAGCTGAGCTCTTCCGCATATTTATTTTACAAAATACCTTTCCCTTTTTTCCTTCTCTCTCTCTCACTCTCCTCTCCCCTTTCGTACACTTCGTACGCCCTCGCAATCGTCCAGTTAACTTCATTTGCCATTCGAGGTATTAATTATAAAAAAGTAGAAACTAAATACCCGACGGTCCGCGAGAGCAGACGCCGACGTTGCCGCCGCCGCGGCCGCCGCTGCCAAACCCGAGGAAAGAAAAACGAACGAACAGCGCTGTAATTATCTTACTCGTCGAAAAGTTCTAATCTGTATAAACGTGGAAACCATTAGCGCCGGGGCCTCGTTTCCTTTCATCTGCTGGCCGCTGCTGGCGCTGCTACTGCGCCCTGTGTACGATCTGCCCTGAGCCCGCACGATCGAAAGAAAAACTTTCCATGCCTATCCGAGTTACACTTGTTTATTATAAGTTAAAGCCTCATTGGCCGGCGAATGTTTACGTGAATTTATGTACGCCGAATTTTCGCGAGCTGGCTAAAAAGTCTTCTGTATTCAGACGAGCGAGCTGGACTGAAAGGAAGGAAATGTTTGACTGATAAACAAATTTTTCAACTTTTAAACAAATTTTTACTTTTGATCTTCTCGAAAGTAACAAACAAGATGAATTTGATACTTTAATCTATGGTTCATACGACGATGTGAAGGTCACTGCTCTTAAAATCTTCATTATCCGTAAATACACGTTTTGTTGACGAAACACGTCGAAGAGTAGCAAAGGAGAGAAACTCGGAGACGGTCAACAGTCCCAGCGCTCGGAGGCTCAAAAAGTTAATTATGGTTAAATTAATTAATCAAACGTCCCTTACGACTTAATTAAAAAGCGCGCGAGCTCTCTCTCTCTCTCTCTCTCTCTCTCTCTCTCTCCAAAGTTATTTACGGCAATAATATGCATCAGGATAATTAACAGCCCAGGAAGTTTACGATAAAGCAGCGCTGCCGGCGGCAACAATAGGCAGAGAGACGACGACGGGGATACTTGGCCCGTTCATCCATACATCATTTTACGCGGTGGCGTAAAGACAGTCGCTGTACGCGTTCAAAGCTCTCCTGCCGCGCGCACTGGCACTGCCTGTTTGTATTTACTTACCTCCTCCCCCGCCCCAGCAGCTCTCAACCAACCTTCCCTTGGAACCATTTGGATTCTTGGATTAATTAAAATATGAAAGACCGTTCGCGAAAATCCGAGGAGCTTGGGTGCAATGACCTGGCGATACGCTGAAAAATATCCAGGCGTCCCCGCGCGGTCAATGTCTGATAGCCGCGGGAGCCGTTATTGATTACGATATCGCATGATTGAAATAATTTACTCTCTTTCTGTCTCTCTCTCTCTCTCTCTCGCTCGCTCGCTTTCTCAATGTAGGCATCGATGCGCCCGACATGCAACCCCATGCTTTGCCTGCACGATGCGGGGAGAGGCGTGTCCAGGTGCTTTGTCAGATATAAGTTTAATGAGAGGCCCGCTGAAATAATCTGATTTGCCGACGCGAATAAATAAAGCCCCGGCAAAAAGAGCGGGAATTTCGTTTATATTTTCTTACGAAAAGCCGAGTAATACACAACGAAACAGGATTTCCTTCTAGCTGTATCTCCCGGGCCCATCAAAAGATCCAAGCTCTCGCGAGCTTCCAATAGCTTTTACCCCGCCGCTAATGGGCACATCGCGTCGCCTATGAGCCGATGATGAAAAGAGACGGAGAGCCAAAGATAGAGAGCGCGCCGGCAAAAAGATAAAGGCCGAGAGAGGAATACACACTTATATATACAGAGAAATACATAACACGTGCGGCGCCCTCGTACAAAGAGGGGGCTTTCGCTTCTCTCTTCTTTGTATCGACTGTCGCGAGAGCGCGAGAAAGAACTGAACAATGCCATAAGTCTTTTGTCGCGCGCGCGAGCCAGCGGCCCTCGCAAGCTCCCTCTTCTATGTATTTATGACGCGTACGTGAATCAACACGCGTCTTGCGCCTGCCTTTACCTTTTGATTTTTTTTCTACGTTATTTTTATACCTTTGACCAAAGGCGGAATTGCTATTTGTCAACGTCTTTCCTTTTGTTTTCCTTTTGTGACTGGATACGGTGGAGTCTATGCAAGTTGAGCTTTTTGGTTCCAGCTGGATACCTAATTTCGCTATTGTTTTTACAATCGCAAAAAATTTCTCAAAGAGTATCAAAAAACAAACAATATCAATTAAGAAAACGTAGTACTTCCGCGTAACATTCACTAGCATCGTCTGGTAAGAGCAATTTACATACACTCAGGTGAAAAAAAAATCAATCAAACACAAGCAAACGGAGGGGGAAAAGACAGCTCTTATCTCTGAGCAGTTTTTGCCGATTCTCGGCAGTAGGAACGAACGGTATCGTAAGCCGCTTGGGTGTATATGTATGTGTGCGAGGGCTGCACATTGCGGACTCGACAACGAGGGCCGGCGGGCGCGCTAAAGGGTGTATGATTGATCGCAGCTTGGCATGCCAGATAATGCAATTTTATTTCATTTGATTCCGCGAAGGTAATTGCTGTTTTGGCGGCTCCGTTAGCCCCCGCTTGCGCCGAACGCAGCTATATGGCCCGCTCGCTCGCGATGATGTATTGGCCCGATTGTCTCTCGCCTCCTCTCTCTCTCTTTCTCACGGCTTCGCGCCACAGCGATATTAACTCCCGCCAGTTGCGCTAGAGCCGGTTATATTGCCGCCTATCTCGGGGATAGATCGATCTGCCCTCCTCAAAATTGCTCAATATTAAAGCGGCGAGTGAAGGAGGCGAGGGAGAAAATATCGTCGGGAAAGAAAGTCTGGTTGGAAATTATTTACAAAAGTCTTGGTTTATAATTATAAGAATAATTGGAACTCGGAGCATTTGGAGGTATTTAAAGTTTGAAAAGAGTATATCAAAGCGTACGAGATAACAATAGGTTAAGCGCAGTAAGGACGAAAATTTATGGCTTCGAAAGTAGAGTTCGTCCAAGTATTGCACAAACAAGCGCGGCCGGGGGCTGGAGTTTTTGATGAAACCATAGCATGATTGATTATTAGCATTCGCAAAAGTTCGCAGGGGGTCTCGCGGCTCATAAAACTCTCGTGCTTTATATTCGCTGGTGCTCGCTCGCTCGCGCTAGTTTACGGAAGCAATCAGCGTGTGCGAGGCCATTCGGGCTCGAGCCGCGCGGTAAACATCAACTTTAAATTTCAGATAAAAATCTTGATTTATTCGATCGCAAGCTCACAAGCGCCCACTCACGTGATCTTTCCCAAAGAGGGAATTATTCCCCCGACTTTTCCCCGCGCTCGCATTTTAATGCGAATCGCGCGCGCGCGCACACACACACAAGTCGCGTAAAGTCAGCAGTCTGAAAGTTGCCAAGTGAAAGGTCTTCGGTCGTTAGCGACGCAAAATATAAATCCAGAGCTCTCGTGCGATAAGTTCGTACCAGCAGCGCCGCCAGCTGACCCCCACCCCCGCGCATCGACGCGGCCATTGTTATTAGTATTATTATTGTTGTTGCGGCCGCCCACCGGCGCGCGCATCGACCGCGATCACTCAAACTCGTTAAAACTTTTGGCATTACCGAGCTTCGACCTGCATTCTCGAGCGCCAAGCGGCTATATCCCTCCGCCTTCTGCATTTCCTCCTCCCTCTCTCGACTCTCTCCCTCTGCGCGTTTCGCAGCCCTCTCTCCTTTTCCGCCGTCTGCTTTACTTGCGCTCCTTTACTTTCCCATTCGTGCCGATATTACGACCTTGCGTTTCGCTTTTCCCTCTCTCCCCCCGCCACTCGTGCGCCCCGGCACTCTTCTAGGCGATATTAAGCGCGATGAAAACTCAAGATTTTAGGCAGGAATTCAGCGGCAGCGAGTTCAAAGCAAATATTTGATTAAAACTTTATCTTCGCGCTACAAGTGGATAATCGCTTTTTTCTTTCGAAACTATAGCTCTCTTAGGCCGCGCGCGCTGCCTGATACCCGGAAAACTATGGGAAAAACTGATCAAATATTTGACAAATCACGCGCTAGACAGCCGGGCCCATAACTTATCGCGCGTGCCGATTATGTAACCGCAACGCCGCCGTTTAAGTACATCTGCAGCTACTTATCACCATTCTATAAAACCAAGAAAAAAAGCAAAGCATGAAAAAAAAAATAAGGTATTACTCTGGCGGTGTGGAAGCTCTGACGCCTAAATTACACACATATACCTTAGCTCGATCGCGTCTATAAACGACTCGGACTTTGTGCTGGTTTTTTTCCGCGACGGCGAGTGTCTTGGCGGCAATTTTTCTGCGGCAAAACTCGCGTTCAGCTGCGGCCGCTCGTAAAGCACGCGGCTAGCGTGCCGAGCCGATGAAAAGAAAGTAAAGCTCTGCACTTATACATAGAAGGAGAGCGAGAGAGAGCTGGCATACTGGAATCCGGCGCGTTAATCGTCGCTCTGTCTCTCCCCCAGCCCACGTGGGCTGCCGTCGTGTGTTGCGCAGGAGATATCCTTTGGCCGCCCTCTCCCGTGCGCGCGACTACAAAACGCGAGAGCGATATAAAAATATACGGCCAGGCCAGAAGTGCCGGAGTTGAAACGGAAAAAGGGGGAAATAAAAGGGAGGAAAAAAGAAAGACAAAGAGAGCTAGCGGCGCAGGTATAGGTGCACGGCGGAGCAAGAGAGAGAGAGAGAGAGAGAAAGATAGCTCGTGGAATGTATGGAGATTTCGGAGTCATGCAATTCAACTATAAAACTCGTGCGGAGTTTTGCAGCTGGAGAGAGAGAGAGGGGGAGAGAGAGCCGTCCTGCCCCCCTTCCTTTCCGCCAGTTCTGCAGTTATTTACGGTTTGATTCGCCTTATCTCCACCCATCCTTCTCCTCCGCCCGGCATCCACTCTCTCATCCCCGCAGCACACTGCACGCGCGAGAAAGCGAAGCGAAGGTCGTTCGTTCGTTCGTTCGTTCGTTTCGTTCTTTCTCGCTCGACACCCCCGTTGCCTAAAAGCACCTTTCGCCCCCACACATACACACACACAGTCTCTCCGGCAAAAGAGATAGCCCGCCGCCTAAAAGCAGCGAGCGAGCCGCCGGATAGCCGCTTTTACTTCGCCCTCTTCTTCGGCTTCGTTTCCGGCGCCGTGGCGCGTCAGCTTCGTTATTACCGACTCTCGCGCTGCGCCCGCGCGCTGATTTATCGGCGCGGATTAAACATTCGCCACCGCCAAGCGAGTCTAACGAGTCCGACGAAGCGATTTGTTTTTCCAGAGGAGCCCCCGCCAACGCTCAGAGCGAGAAAGAGAGAAGAATCGATCGGCCTTTCTCGCTTTTGCTCTCTTCTTACTCGCGCGAATCTAAAGCCACTGAGCGATCTTCAACCCTTCGCCAAAGCGAGCGATTTTAGCCTTTTATGCCGCGGCCGATCCCCGCCTCCGAGTTTTATGGCTAAATAAAGTCGGCCCGCTGCGGCTTCTTCCGTGTGCGGAGATGGAATATTTTCCGATCGGGAGGTTTCCGCGTTCTTCCGGTGCTAGCGGCTGTGTGGATTCTTTTTCTGGTTTATTTTATTAAGGGGAAACGTGAAGATTAGCTGAATGAATATTTTTACTTGGAGATTGGAAATGAAAATATTTTTGGTCTAACCACGCTCGACTTTTTCTACTCGAAGCGCCTTATCTAATCGCATGATTCTAAAATAAATTTTTGAAATTTTAATTTTAAACTAAAAAATGTATAAGTATCCCATTAATATGTAAATGCACAACTCGAAGATGTCTACTATTTACCGAATAAGTTATGAATCACAATCACGCTTTCCTAATACAAGTGTTTTTCCGTCTCTTTCGCTATTATTACCGATGAATGTTCAATCAACGTTAATTGGAAATTCCATTCGTCGTCAATTATTTAGTCGCGCGACGTTCGAGCATACATCATTTATGATTAGCATGTAAATTAAGGCGAGCGCAATTTTTCTTCATCGGCCATTCGGTTCAAACGTCGCTTTTCCCCGCATGCATACGTCCAGCAGCTCCGCGCATACAAGTCGGCACTTGGCTTTCGAGGGTTGTATTTACATTCGAATGGTTTACAACACGAGCGAGCGCATTCTCAATGTAAATACTTCTGTCTCGTTAACTTAACTGTGTGTATTCAAACAGCCGCCGGCGATATTCGAATCTCGCGATTCGCAACATTGAGCATTTATATAGGACTGCAATTTCGCTGATGATCTCTTATTACTAATGGCTTTGGCATTTTTTATAAATGTATTTCTACTTAATGAAAGTATAATAAAATTATGGATTGAATTAATTTTAAATTATGATTTTGTAATGAATGTTTTTACTTACGATCTATTGTCAATTATAAATTTATTAAAAATAAAAAGGCACATTGTAAAATAATTCTTTTATTAAAATAACCAGTATGCTTGGTGAAAACAATTTTTCATACTTAAATTACGTGACTATATTAAGTAGATGAAGTAATGGAAAAAATATGAGTTTGCCCAAAGATTGTTTAATAATTTAAGCATTTCGTTTGCAGAGGTAAGTCTCCAGAATTATCTAACAAAAAAAATATTTGGCATAAATTAGGATATTAATTGCAAAAATTTTTTTTTAATATAAGTACATTTATCAAATAAAATAGTACCTGACAAGTTAATATTTTCATTTCTTCAGGTTCATCAGAATTGGCAGGTTTATTTCTATTACAAAATTCCTTTACATTTTTACAGGTAAGATGTTCCTAAAATACACAACAGTTTGCAATTATTCATTATTTTTACAAGATATTTGAATAAGAGCTAAACTTTGTCTTACCTTCTCAATAAGTTGTGTAGGAGAAAGCTAAAAAAATATTAAAAACTTTTTATAAAAAAATTGACTTAAAAATTACAAATGTCTGATATAAAGTATTTGTTTATAAAAAGCTCTTACCTTTTCCTGTAATGGGACACATTCTGAGCAGCTCAAAAACGCAACAACAAACACAAAGAATAACAGAAAAACGGAACAATTCATGATTATTACAAGTTTTCACAAAATATATTAATCTATAAATTAATAAATTTCAACTGAAGCGTAACTGTTGTAATCCATTTTATTTTATACCTTTGCTCAAAAGAGGTATTATTTACATAAGATAAGCTATACGAAAAATGATAAATCCATGACGATGTTTCACTTATTCAAATTAACATGTGCGATCGGGCGATAAAACATAAATTATTATCACAAAAATATTAGTTAACTTTGTTGTATAATTTTCTTTTAAACCATTTGAAAACTATTGTGTTACATTTTACTCAATAAAATAGAATAAATGCTGTTTCTTCAAGAATCTAACTCTACATCATAAATCCAGCAAGAAAAATAAAACCCGCCTCTACAACTAACCCAAATTTTCTCCAGCAACACCGACTGAATTGAATTTAATCAAAATTAAACGAAAATTAGTGAATAGGGCTTGGGTAGCTCGATGCTCAGCTGCGCTCTGATATCCGGCGCCGCGTCACGAATAGACGTCGTCGTCGGTCCCTTTAGTCCATTAGAGTTCGAGCCGGACCCGCGTTACAAGGCGCCTCTGTGTGTTAAGCTTTGAAGATGAGGACGGCTGCATTCTCGGGGCTAGCAGTATCCGGCGCTGAAGTAAACGATAAATAGACCGATGGAAGCCGCCGAGGGAAGAGATGACGACGACGTCAATGACGGGAGAGCCCTGCACTTCCAAGGCGCTTCCTACCCGCCTCTATGAGCGCGCCTCGCGCTGATATTTCGTATATACACTCTGTAATTGAATGCACACACAGAGGCGCGCCCCGGCAAACGCAATCGTCCGACCAAGAGAGGAGCTTCCGGGAATCCGATCTTACGCTGAATTCTCCCGCGTGCTTGCGCTCTCGCAGTAATTACTGCGAGCGAATTGATGGCAGATATATCGGAAGTATAAACATTTTCTCTGACGATGCAGCCGAGAGCTCGTTCCAGGGAGTAAAGTTTGCGAGATGTTTAATAAGGGAATTGATATTCTCCTGCAAAAAGCTCCGAGTATGCTAATGATTCCTGAACTCGAGCGAGAAATTCATGTCAAGAGAAACAATGGGTTATATAAGCATAAGGCGGGATTCGTTCTCTCGATCGTCGATGTAGGGAATTAATGGAAAATCGTCTTAGACTATTAAGGAGCCGAGGAAAGGAGGAGCTAGGAGGGTTAGAAGACGGGGGTTTTCAGTGGAGCAAGCGCGACGAGTGGAGTATTCGGAAGGAGCGCTCCTTTGGTTCCTGCGTCAGACGCAGGACGACGACTCCTCAGAGCTGTGCTGGCACAGCTTTTGCTATCAGTTGGCTCTGGCAGCGAAGCCTGCCTATCCATCCATATTACAATGCCGAGATATTAATTATGAGATATTATGATAAGACGCGAACAATAAGCCCGTATTGAATGAGGGAAGCGCGATCCTCCCACTGCGCGCTGCAGCCTCGCCTTCTGCGCCGTCTTCCCGCGGCTTGATTCTGCAGCTCTCTTCAAGAGAGTGTAAACTGCTTGTAAAAGCTCGCTGAGCTAGCTGCCAAAGAAACGAGATAAGAATTTGCTCGAACAAATAGCAAATACACCGGGGCGCTGGAAATGCCGGCGAATTGTTTACCCGCTGTCTTTTTAACCAGGAAACTGCTCTACATCCGTTCTCGTTTTAAACTAACTAAAACCAAATAGCCCGGTTAATGTTCGGATGAAGCGAGCCCCCGTAATAGACTCAACATCCTCGCGGGAATGTTCATTGAAAATTAGTAGACAGAACGTCGATTCCAGACTTTGGGCACAAATCATAACGCACGCCAAGAATTAACTCCAAGACCTTTGGCCCTAATGTTCTTGGTAGCTGGGAAGTCTCGGGGTACAAGACACAGAGAGAGAGAGAGAGAGCGGAGGAAGGAAGCTCACCGGAGAAGAAAGGGGTTTGGCCTCAGCTGCTATGTAGCTGTGTGTGCGAGAAAAGAGTCGGGCCGGGTGGGAGGATCGATCGGTGGTGGCAAAGCTCGCCTCTCTCGGACCTCTACTCTGGCTTGCGCTGGCTTGCGCGCTCGGCAGCTCGCTCCGGCGCACGGTAAAGGATTCGTAATTACCCGGGACGGAGCCGAGGATAAGGACTCCGCGGATCGCTTTACGACCTCTTGGACTCGAAGATTTACGGCGTATCGCCTACAACGAAAGCTTCGAGTACCCCGGGACTGCTTTAAGGGCCGGCCCGCGTAATGCTCCTCCGAAGCCGCTGCTAGCTCTCTCCTGCTCTCTCTCTCTCTCTCTCTCTGGTCACTTCAAAGATCCCCCTTTTCCACCCCCCGTGACCGAGCTCTCTTATCTGTGATTAATGAAATTCCTTGATTAATTTATAATCCGGCACATCTTTTTCTCGATTCTTTTTAGCTGCGATATTACTTCTATTACTTACTTGTCATTAAATTGAAATTCAGTGCTTTTTACCCATAGACGTAGCATTTCTGAATGCCTATCAGATCTCAACGTCGAGCAGCTTCCGAATTTCCCAGATGCTGACAGATAGCATTCTGTTATTGCCATTAGGTCTCCTCGCTTCCGCTCGCTATATAGAGACGAAATAAGGGGGGTGAGGGGCGCCCGCTCGCGCGCGCGCCTGGCTTTACCAGCGCTCATTCACTCGGCGAATCCGCGTACGCCTCCTAAGCAAGATCGTTGATTACAAATAAACTTAAGAGACACAAACCAGCGCTTTCCCCAGCCCCCCCGCGCTCTGCTTTCTTGAGCGTAAGCGCAGAAGGTTCGCGCGAGACGTATATAAGAGGAATTTCGGGCTTTAAAACAACTGACGCGGGGGGGCCGCGCATTGTCTCCCTCTCGTCTTGTCTCGTTAAATTTTCCGACTCCTTTCGCGCGCGGTATACTCCACTCGGCTCCGTTAACCTCTCGTCATCCAAGACTGCTTCGCTCGATGCGTTAGCTTGTATCGCGGCAACTTTTATCTCTCATATCAACGAGCGATCCGGGGAATGCAAACAGATAGAGCGTTTTCGTTATCTCGGCCGAGACATCGGAAAACGACAAAAGTCTCGCTTTTCCCTCTAGCCCCTCGTGCCTCGAGACGAATTCCGGGCTGCTCTCTCTCTCTCTCTCTCTCGCATTCGGGGATTTCCGAGGGATCTCTAATTCGATCTGTGGCAGGGCGGCCCGAGATCAGGTTCAGTATTTGCGTAACTGCGGATGCCGCGCATTCCCCGCTTCCCTCTGCAGCTCTCCGCCAAGCTCGCCTTCTTAGCTCCGTGGGGTCGATCCTCTCCCGTTCCTATCTCTCTCTGCTTTCTCTTTCTCTCTGCGCGCCCACCCTCCGCTTGTCATTCACAATCGAAATCTGTTTTCTCCAGGAGGCGCCGCGGCGGGAATCGGCCGGATTCCTAAGACGTCGTAGTCGAGTGCCTAGCCGGCAGTGGACTGCGCATCGTCTTGGACATTGTCGCACGCTTTCGACTTCAGCTCTCGGCCCCTAGCTGCAGAATTTAAATTCTTCTGACCGGTGGCCGAGGATCTGACTTCTTGGGGACTATTGCAAATACCGATTTGACACGGGTTTCTGTGGGGCGGGCGATTTGTGTAAGATTGCTCGGCTGGTGTAAAATTAAAGATTCGGTATTTAATTTCTGTAGGTATATGTAATTTGTTGTTTTGTTGGAAAATTTGATTGAACGTTAAAATTTAATGAGAGAATTTCCGCTTGTTGTAATTTGTCGTAATAGTATGATTTGTGAGGTTTACATAATTAAGTATAAAGTATCTCGAGAGTCGGTGAAAAAGCGAAAATGGCTTGCTAATTGGCTGACGTTAATGTCGCATATTCGACTCGTTGGAAAATGAGGCGGCAATTAATTTCGGAAAAGTATATTGGTTTAACAGAAAATTACGCAAATAGCTGGGAAAACGAGAAATCTGAATGACGTCAAACGAAATTACGCATTGTGTACTTCGCTGAGTAGGGGAAATTCTATTCTTCATTGCAGTTTATTGTATTTTCCATAGACGAGCGGAAAAGTCTTTTCAGCTCGTGCGTTCCCGTCGCCGCCGCTGCCGCGCGTTCGAGATGCGAGAGAGCTGAGCTCGCGCACTGTAAGAGGAAGCTATTACGCAGATGCAATTCGAAACGAGAGAAACGTATGCTACATTTATTAAAGAGATTGCCTCGAAAGATTGCTGTTTTGCGCATGGCTACGTCCTTGCTTACACCGCTCCTGCAGCGAATCTTTTTGTCTCTTTCTCTCCTGCTCTCGCTACTTCCATCGTTTCCCCGCGCTTTCCCACCTTCTTCTTTATCCTTTTATCTCCCTTCCCGCGCGCGCTCGCGCTTTCCTTCTCCTTCTCTCTCTCATCCTCCGCTCCTTTTTTTCTCTCTGTTTCATTCGCTCTCTCTCGCTCTACCCTCCTACTCAGCCGCTTCGTTCTCCCTCTCGCTTGTTCGAAACTTGCCCGACTATCTGCTTCTCTCTTCCATATCATCATTATTATGTCGGTCCCGGCCTCGAGCCGCACGGCGGCACCGAGCTGCAGCAGGCATTCGAATTACGCCGTCGTTTATATTCAATTTGTTTCTAGAAATTACAATTTGTCGCGAATCGGTGCGGAAGGCGGGGGACGCTCGGGATGGGAAAATAGGGACTCCCTCTCTCTCTTTACCTCCACCTCCGCTACTTTCTACTATACCTCTCCAGTTCCTCTCGCTCCGCGAGTTCGCTCGCTCGCTCGCTTCCAGGGAAACTCTCGCTCTCTCTCTCTCTCTCTCTCTCTCTACTTTCGATAATCGCTAGCAGCTGCGGCAGCCAGCAGCCAGCGCTTACCTAAGACACAGCGACAATTAAAATCCCACTCGAGGCTTTATTATTATTTTCGTAGGAAAGCAGAGTCTCTTTCTCTTCTTGCCCCTCTCCCTTTCTCTCTCACGCATTCGAGAGATCTCAGGCGATTTGCTTTGACGCCAAATTACTCTCCGCGCGAGCTTTCCTCGCGCCCACCTTTTTTTCTCTTCTCTTTTCCAGCAGTAGCAGCAGCAGTAGCAGAGCAGCTTCTTTTCTCCTCTTAATTAAGAGGCGCATCTTAATGAATTATTCGGCGAGAGGCGCCTCTCGCTCTTTGTGCTCTCGCAGGCAAGAGGCGCGTTCGGAAGAAACGCACTCGACTTCTCATTCACATGTGACTTGGCCCACAAAAGGCGCGCATCAGTAATTATGATGTAAAGTTAATAGGAGAAATTACTCCGCTGCCGTCAAAGCAGCCCCGCTGGCTCGCGTCACCGAGCACAAATTACAAACCCCTCTCTCTCTCTTTCTGGCCTGGCTTCTCTGCCGACGACTACGACTCCGGGGCTGCCTACGCTCGCGCCGCCTCAGTCGTGCGAAACCACCGCGCGCGCGAGCCTCGCCATTAGCGAGCAATTTAGAATCATCCCGCGAGACATCAGAAGAACCGAAATTCACGCCGGTTCGCCTCAAAAATCGCTTATTCGACCTTAGCAATCTCATTAGCCGAACATTGTCTCTCGCTAATCGACTAATTATTTTCTTTAATCTCTCGCTGTCTTTCGCGCGCCCCGCTGCATCCTGGCATTAGGCTTGGTTACGCAGAAATTTTAATGCCCTTTTAAGTAATTCCAGGCCGCGGGCCAGCTTACGCACGAATTGCAGGTTTGCTTAATACCTGAATATCGTTTGCTCAATCTCGTGGTAATTCAATCGTCATTTGGCATTTCAATTAGCATACTACAGGTGAAAATGCAGCTGATATAAAAAGCCTTCAGATCGCAAAGATGCCCATCTATATTATCAAATTCAAATTCAGTCAACATAATTTCACAATAATCTTGAAAAATATCCATAAAAGAGGCGTAATTCCGCTTCTCCTCAAACTTAAAAAAAAAAGATAAATCGACGGAAGCTTTGTACAGCAAGAGCGAAGGGACTGGCTCGCGCGCGCACCTGCAGTAGTAACAGATACGTAGAATACGGCAGAGTCGATAAAACACAGCACAGACCCGGGGCTTGCCGCTGCTCCGTTATAGAAGAGGCCGGCCCCTTCCGCACGCGCGCTGTATCTTTAGAAATATTGGTTAGATTTACATATTTTACGGTAAAAAGAGGCGAAGGCTAGCGTACACACTCGCGCGCGCTCGCCCAAAGAAAAGCTTCGGCGCGGGGGTGGCAAATGGGAATCCCTTGAATGCGCGGCTTCAGAGATGCTAAATATTAATACCTACTAGTGTTCCTTTTATGCGCACGCTCGCGCTCTCTTTCGGCGTGTGTCTGGCGCGCGCGCGCACCGCCTCTTATCGCTCTCTTTGGTAACGACCCGTTTTTCCCCTTTCTCTCTCTCCTCCCCAGCCCCCTCCTTCCCCTCTTCTCCGCTTTGGCCTTTTCTCATCCACTTCTACATACCTTTTTCCATGTTTCCTCCGCCGAGTCCGAGTCTCTTTTGCCGTTCGCTGCAGATCTTTTTTTTTCAAAGTCTTGTTTCATCAGAGATAAACGGGTTGGATTAGCGCCTTTTTGATATCGCTGGATGGTCGAAGTGCATGTACGGTGAGACGATACAGTCTTAATAGATCAAGCATTTTATCAATGTGCTTATCAAAAACTTATTTAATATTTGTACAATTCTACTGTAATAAAGGGAACGTGATACTTGAAAGAAATTGATTTTGTGAGACTTTAAATATCTATTTCTGGTACTTAAAATGAGGTATAAATCTCTCAGAAGGAAAATATTTCCTTTCGCAAACTTTTATTTTGAGAAATCGAAAAATTAAATAAAGCAACAGTAATATGACCTAATACTTTGGCAAACTCGTTATAGACATTTTCAGTACGTCTTTCAAAAAATATATAAAAGTATCTTCTCTTAAAAATTTGTCTTGAACTAAGTTTCACAAAATAAAATTAAACTTGTGAAGTTTTTATTTGTATCTTTCAGAATAAAAAAAAAACAATAAATTTGGTCTTATTTATTTCAATTCAATGATAGTATCGAAAATGTACTTAAAAATTGTAAAATTAACGAATTGACATAAATTTGAATAGATTTTCAGTACTTAACTTTGAACTGAGATTATTTTGAAGCTAACAATCAATTTTTTATTCTAAAAAAAGCAAATAAAAACTTTATTTCGGAAATTTTTAAACTGAGTAATTAATATCTTAAGAAGAAGCTAATGTTTTTCTTTTCCTTAAATTGTAAAATTTCAAAGTTTTAAATATTAAACAATATAAAACCTTATCTTCGTTAAAAAGAAGTATACATCTAGTAAGGTAAGCAAATATTTAACTTTAATCAAAAGCATCAGAGATCTAAAAAAAAAAGATGCGCATCTTGATGCACAGAAGAGCCGCGCCCGAGTGCATCGCGTGTGTTCTCTATTTAATAAAGCTGATTCAAAGTATATTCGTTAAGGTCTTTTTCGTGCCCGACGAGAGCCCGATGAAAGAAAGGAGGGTTAGCCTTTGCGTGGCGGCTTTAAGGTGCCCGTGCTTGAAGGACTGCAAATAAGGCAAATGCTCGCGGATCTCAGAGGGAGAGTGTATACAAATAAAAAGGAGAGAAAAAAAATAAGCAAAACAAACAAGCGAATAAATATCGTGACAAGAAGCTGCGTCGTCGCGCGCGCGCGCGCAAGTCGAGTGCGTGCGGCGCGAGCGCGCTCGAAGGAAAAAGAGAAAACACGTAGAGGAGAAAAAAGAAAGGGTGAAAGAGGGGTGAGCGCTAAGCGCAACGAAGGAAGGGAGACGCGCCGCCTCGACTGTCGCCGCGAAAGAACATTTTAATTAATATTATTCACTTCTTAGCTTGACGATCAAACGCTCCTCTTGCCCTCTCTTTTCGGCAGGCCGCACTGTACGCGAGAACGAGGAAAATGAAAGGAGAGAAAAAAGCACGAAGACGCTTCGAGCTAGAGAGCCGCAAATACGGCGCAACACCGCTCTGAAAGTCGGGGATGAATATTTTTCCGGAATGCCAAAATTAATTCGTAGAGTGCAACGCTGCTCTCTCTCTCTGAAGCTGATTTTTCTCTGCGTAAAAAAGTACACTTATACACGAGCTGTTTTTCCATGTAAGAAAAATCCGCTACGAAAAAGAAATAATAGCGGAAATTGATTCGCATCCCAATCCGTTACCAACACACTCGCCGAAAGAATCGGAAGAAAATTGGAAGACGAGGAGGAAAAAAGTGGCAATCGCTCCGTTCGATTCCGTCGCGTGAATAGAGGCCAATCGAGTGTGGGAGCGGTGCGGCGTCGGGCAATTTCGAAAGTGGCTCTGCCGAGCTACTACTCGTCGTCGCCGAGCAGAGCACATTCGCACACGCAGAAGAAAAGAAAGAGCGGGGAAAAGACGGAGGTAGCAATTTACGCAAGATGGTGTCTATTTGACAAACGATCGGATTCCCCTCCGCCTCGGCAAATAATCCACGAAGCCGGCTGCTCACGAGAAGGAGGACGGCTGCAGGAGGGGGTGGTTTTTATTCTTCAAGAACCGCGGCGCGCACTCTAGCACACACACACACATATACACATGCAAGCATATACGCGGGGGATGAGAAAAAGGAGCGGTGCTGCGCGAGTGCGCGCTTTGAATACATTTATGCCGCGACTCGGTGCGTCGGTAATATTGGCGAGCCGCGTGATGGAAGGCGACGGATGATACATGGAGAGACGTCAAACGCGACGTCTTATCTTTTAGAAAATGAAAAAACCCAAACGGATATAGAAAGCATTAGGATGAGAAATACTCCTAACGTGGATATGCGAGCTTGCACTACTTTCCTTTCCGCAAACATTTCTTTTCCGGGACAATGGGATACGAAAATTCAACTCTTATGGTTATTAATAAGTTACTTTATTTAACTTTTAATATTTAACAAATAGATTTTTAAAAATAATATAACTAAAGATAAAGAAAATAAAATTTAAATTAAATTATAATTGTCTTACACTGCTCGGTTATTTCTACTTGTAGGATGAGCCAGTTCATATATACATCCTATCCTTTTATTTCAATTTTTTCAATCTCTATACAAATCAATAACACATTAGTTTTTAATAATTATTCTTTTAATTAAATATCCACATTGAAGAAAACATTACGACTCATCCCAATATTACAGAGTTGTTACTCGTCTTCAAGAGCGTCGGATCGATGATTGAATTGGAACAAGCAGCGAATAACGAGGTCGTTTCGCTTTCACGTACGAAAAGACCAATGCGAAGACAAGCCGAGGAAGGAAAAACAAGCATTCAAGCCCGGCGCTCGCGTGTAACATCAGACACGTCAATTTGTGCTGCTCGTCCCCCTTTTGTGCCGAAGGAAGCTGCGGAGGCTGCCGAAGAAGGGTGAGCGAGCTCGCGATCTCACAACACATACACACACGCCTAGCCAGCACCCCGGGAATCAGATTTTGATCAGCGGGAAATCGCATTGAATGCGATAACTCGAATATCCAAGGGCTGCCGGCAACTCACTTGCCTTCTTTGTATCAGCGGAGGAGGCGACGTCAATAGCTCGCGCGCGACGAAGACGAAGGAGAGACGAGCGAGGCGGGATATGTATTGCCGCGGATGCCTTTCAATCCGAAGAGTCTACCCGACTGATTTTCCACTTGTGGAATATTCAATAAGGCAACAGTGAAAAGGAAGGCAGCTGAAGGAGGCTTCAACGACGACGTAACTGGGGTCCGACTGGCGGCCGAGGGGGAGGGACGAAAACGATACGCCGTACATGCGTGCTTGCTTACACAAAAAGGAGCAAGCGTTCGGCGAGACCGCAAATCAGGGGTTCTTCCGCTCGCTTCCATACATTCAGAGTATATATCGACTCTCTCGTGCGTATACAGACATGCCGATGCCTTGGAGCGATCGCAAGCTCTCCACGCCACTCTAGAGCTTGACGTTCAGTGATAATCTTGTATATACGTTCTGAAGCACCCGCTGCGAAAATCGAGTAGAATATTACCGCTGAAACTTTTGACTCGTCATCTCATCCCGCGATCGACAGTAGGGAATCCAAAAGAATAGAGAGCGAGAGAAAGCCGTAGAATTCAGTTTTCCGAGTTACCAAATGAAATTACTGCGCTGCTGGAAGTAACGCGCGTCTCGTCAATGCGTTCCCATCAAATTATGCGAAGCAAAGAGAGACAGAGAGACAGAGAGAGAAAGAGAGAGAGAGAGAGTACGTCGTGGGGAGCGACATATTTTCAAGTCGAACTTGGAGGTTCGATGCGCGCTCCCTACAGCGCGAAATAATTGCCGCGAGCGGAGAAACTTTCTAATTGAATGTCCCGGGGAAATCTCAATATGAAAATCATCAGCCGCGCGGATGTAGAAGAAAGACGATACGCTCTCCTTCAAAGTTTCGCGACGCGGAGAGAAGCCGCATTCGAGAGCGAGCTCGCTATACAGCTGAACCAAGCGAATTGCATATTCGAGCTATACATATAGCCATCTACGTATCGCTCTCTCGCGAAAGACGGGAGATGAAAGCTGCAGATGCTGCAGCGCGTATAAAGGCTATTCTCAAATGCAGGAGAGCATATATAGCTTAACGCCGGATGAATGCAAAAAGGCCTACCCTCTCTCTCGCTCTCTCCCAACTCCCCCAGGTCGACACATTGCCAGCCAATGCAGCCTTATGCGCACGATGAATTCCTGGAGGACCGTCGCACACGTATACGTCTACTACACTATAGGCTCTGTCTATCTCCGTCGTGTGCGGCTCATCGAGCGAGTCGTCTACCTGAACGACGAGCGGCCGACAGATAATGTATAAATGCGGACGAGTCGACTGCCGGCTGTGTGTATGAATGGCACCGGCCGAAGATCAAACAGCAAACCTAAACCGCTGTTTGTTTTTCATCACGCCCCTGATCCTCTATGCAGCCCTCGTTTTATTCAGAATTTAGGTTAGGCCTTTCGCTTGCGTGCTCGAGCTTGTTCGTCTCTCTGGCTCTGGCGTTCCCTCTCTCTCTCTCTCTCTCTCTCTCTTCCCACTATACTTGCGTTTGGTACACATACGAAAATTCATACGATAACCAAGATCTCGCTGATAATCCTACTGTTAGATTCTTAAAAGCTTCGGTTCACATTAAATAATTATAATGAAAGTCAGGCTTCTCTTTTCACTGTATTACAAAAATATCTTCTAATAAATTCAATTTCTAAGATAGTAATTTATATAAGTCTACTATAATATGACTGTAAAGCGAAATTTTTTCAAAATTTAAAATTTAAATTCCTAAAATTATATGTATTTTTGAAAAAAATACTTATTATTCTGAAAAATATTACAAAGAATCATAATTTAATATTTAAAAACTTTCAAAATCAGAAATACAAGGTATATACTTATCTAATTGATGTTACAAGTACATGAAAATGTTTTTCCAGTTGAGGTTTAAATGCGGTATTAAAATTCTTTGAATGAACTGAATTGGATTCAAAAATCATAGATGAAACTTGTCCTTGTTTCATATTATTATTTATTTATGGAAAAACACAAGCAACATAAAATATTTTAACATTACTTATTTTAATTATAAAGATACCTTAACTGAAAAAGGTGCTACCTAATTCTTAAAATTAAATCAAAAGCTAGTTATTTTAAGTCAACTTTCATTGATTGTTATTACAAGTTATTCTATTAGATATTCATATAATGAATTTACTTATTGATTTGCCAGGTATTTATATTTATTATAATCACTAAATCTCTTTTTATTAAATACTGTAAGCATTCTTTTGCCTAATAATACAGTAAATACTGTAAATAACTAATGTAAAAGAAGTGTGCTTTGGAAGCAAACAAACAAAATATTCAGTGAATGTAAACAATTCTCAAATTTTATTGATCAAATAACATTTCCTAAATTTGCATTAAAATCTATTCTTCGGAAGTGGTATCATCTCCTTATTAGCTCTACAATCTATTAAAAGCATCGTAATTTTGTAAGGTTTAATATAAGCCCAAAAACTGGTGAAGTTTTATGAATTAGTTCAGAAAATAAAATGATCTCATACAACCGGACAGAAAAAGGTCTCACTCACACATACACATCCATATGTGCACACAAACGGATAAATTCATTTTCATTAAATGATATATATATATATATATATATGTATATATATATATCTTC